>JARTUT010002263.1:0-91151 GCA_030674115.1 Micraspis discolor | reverse complement strand
GAGTTTTATTAAACCATACATTTCTGGAGGTCGTGGATATTAACAAAGCGAAAACTAGACAAAATAACCGCCTCCCCAACACTCAAAATGGATTTTCACAAAATAAATGAGTCATCAATTCATTCTAATAAATCAGTCACGTCCAGCTAGAGAGTTTGATGGTGTAGGAATTCATGCTAATGGGTTTTTGTTCTTCACATGAAGGTTAATATTTTTGTTTTAGGACTAGTTTGATGCCTTGTGCGTTATTTGAGAAGATATGGATTGGTATATGATTCATTGTTATTGTTTAATATACTGGGTACGCGGAGGCTGATGATCCGTAAATTCGAGGGAAGATATTATTTTAACGATATTTCCGAATAATTTAAAATGCGGTATTTGCCGAGTGTATCTCCACGCTGTTTGATAGAATATGTTAAATACTAGTAAGCGGGTAGATCAATAGGCCTGTAGATCCATAGGCCAGTAGTTCAATAGGCCAGTAGTTCAATTGGCCCATGGATCAATATAGACCATAGATCAATATAGACCGCAGATCAATAGGGCCCATACATCAATGAAGCGCGCAGAAACACGAAACACGTCAAATTACCCGTTGAAAGCGAAAAAGCTAGAAAGAACTGGAAAAAACACGGAGAAACGCGAAAAAACACGAAGGAATCCGAAGAAACACGAAAGAAACCGAAGTTATACGAAAGAAACCGAAATTACACGAAACAACGCGAGAAAACACGAAAGAACACCAAGTAACACAAAAATCTAAAGGAACCTGAAAAACCTGAAACACAAAAGTACTTGTAAATTGCACACCCTGTATATCTCCTGACCGTAAACTTATTGTAAATTGCACACCCTGTATGACATTTTATCGAAATCCGCTCCCATTCATGAGAAAACTTGAAGGAGAATGCATATGAGACACTCAGTATACAATTGATTAGCAGTGAAAAAAAACCAAAAGAATATCGTTGTAACTCCATCTATTCGAGTTCAGTAATTACCACGAAGGAAGTATCAAAATTATTCTATGGAGCTCCTATGTAACACCCCGTATATGTTTCGAAGATAATTTTTCCGTAAAAACCCGAAGGAACACAAAAACTTGAAAAACTTGAGAGCGCGCAAAAAAACAGAAGAACTTGTAAAGTGCTCACCCTGTATATCACCCGATCGCAAATTCATTGTAAATCGCACACCCTGTATGATATTTTACTGAAATTAGCTTTCACACGTGAAAAACATGATGAAAAATGCATATGGGACACCCAGTATATAATTGATTTGCAGTGGGTGCTTTCATCATAAGAAACAAACTGAAAGAATATCGTTTCAAGTTCGGTGCATTCCACGAAGAAAGAACCCGAAGTACCACGAATGAACGAAAAATATCCAAAGGAACTGAAAACCCTGAAGGAGCACAAAATCACCGAAAGCGCGCAAAAACTCGAAGGAAAGCTTAAAACCCGAGGGAGCACAAAAACCAAAAAGCGTGCAAAAATAATGAAAGAACTTTTAAATTGCACACCCTGTATATCAATCGATCGCGAAATCATTGTTAATGGCACACCCTGTATGGGATTTCATTGAATTAAGCTCCCTTACGCGGAAAAGCACAAAAGCTGGAGAAAAACTCTGGTGAATGTCAGCGCTACTCAGATCTGACACCCTGTATATGAATCGAATATATTTTATCGAATTAAGATCCAAAACTCCCCGAAACAACACAAAAACTCGAATTTTCGCAAAACATCAAATTAACTTGTAAATTGCACACCCTGTATATCACCCGATCGCAAATTCATTGTGAATCGCACACCCTGTATGACATTTTACCGAAATCAGCTCCCATTCGCGAGAGAACTTGAAGAAAAATGCATATGGGACACCCTGTATATAATTGATTCGCAGTGGGTGCTTTCTTCATAAAAACAAACCGAAAGAATATCGTTTATAACTCTATCGTTTCGAGTTCAGTGCATTCCACGAAGAAAGAAACTGACCAAATACGAAAAACGCGGAAAACATGATAGAACCCTAAGTAACACGAAATCTCTCGAAGAAAGAATCTGGTGAAAATCAGTGCTTTCCATAAGCACAGCCTGTATAGCGATTTTTTCGAGATAGCACAGCCTGTATAGCGATTCATCGCGATCTGTGTGCATTCTTCAAGGACGAAAATGAATTAGCGCGAAAATAGAGCCTGAAATGACGATTTTCAAACGCATATTTGAGGTGTTTTTCTTGCGATTCACGAAAAGTGGTAGGTATCTAGAGATTCGGAATCTCCTGTAGATTCTTATTCGAGTGCTTGGAAAACGCAAACAATCTTCAATCGCCCATATCGAGCGAAAAATTGATGCCGTATTTTCAAATTTGGAGCTCGCGTTCGGCTATCATCGGAATCGTATGATAAAATATGACACTTCTCCTCGAATTATCGAGAAAATTGCCGAATTTGGAATGAATATCCCCGGCCTTGACTCGCTATTTGGATATGAAGATTGGTACCCAGAGATGGGAAATTTCACGTAGATTCGTTTTCTACCGATCGCGGGCGATTTATATCGTTTTCGAGCGGCACGGAGGAAAACGTAGGTGCGGTTTTTGACGTTTCAGGAAGTCGGGAGTATAAAAATAGCCGTTTTATATGCATAATTTTCGTATAGATTCCGGGGCTCCGCGGCTGAGCTCGTAGCCACGTATGGGGACGTTCTTCGTCCAGAAAAAGCGACCCCTCCCCGCGAGATGCTCCGGCTTCATAGGAGTATTTTCGCCCGTTTTTCGCCTTTTTGGGCGATTTCGCGAAAATGGCCGATTTCGCGATTTTCTTTCGAAAATTTCGGGCACTTTAAGAGCGCCCGGAGGGGGTTTCGGGGTCGCTTCTCCTAGAGGAGGATTCGCCTTTTTCGATCTGTTTTAGGATTCTTCTCTCGAGCATTCCCTGCGGGCCGCTCGAAAGCTACACTTTCGGGTCCCTGACGGGACCCGTTTCGATTTTTTTCTCTGGTCCCCGATCTTATTACTTTATTCTATAGACTAGTAAGCGGGTAGATCAATAGGCCCGTAGATCCATAGGCCAGTAGTTCAATAGGCCAGTAGTTCAATAGGCCAGTAGTTCAATAGGCCAGTAGTTCAATAGGCCAGTAGTTCAATTGGCCCATGGATCTATATAGACCATAGATCAATATAGACCATAGATCAATAGGGCCCATACATCAATGAAGCGCGCAGAAACACGAAACACGTCAAAAACCCGTTGAAAGCGAAAAACATGAAAGAACTGGAAAAAACACAGAGAAACGCGAAAAACACGGAATAATCCGAAGAAACACGAAAGAATCCGGAGTTACACGAAAAAAACCGAAATTACACGAAACAACGCGAGAAAACACGAAAGAACATCAAGTAACACAAAAAATCTAAAGGAACCTGAAAAAAACCCGAAACACAAAAGTACTTGTAAATTGCACACCCTGTATATCACCCGATCGTAAACTCATTGTAAATTGCACACCCTGTATATCACCCGATCATAAACTCATTGTGAATTGCACACCCTGTATGTTATTTTATCGAAATCAGCGAGAAAATTTGAAGAAAATGCATATGAGACACTCAGTATACAATTGATTAGCAGTGAAAAATAAAACCAAAAGAATATCGTTGTAACTCCATCTATTCGAGTTCAGTAATTACCACGAAGGAAGTATCAAAATTATTCTACGGAGCTCCTATGTAACACCCCGTATATGTTTCGAAAATAATTTTTCCGTAAAAACCCGAAGGAACACAAAAACTTGAAAAAACTCGAGAGCGCAAAAAAACAGAAGAACTTATAAAGTGCTCACCCCGTTTATCACCCGATCGCAAATTCATTGTAAATCGCACACCCTGTATAACATTATACCGAAATCAGCTCCCATTCGCGAGAAAAACTCGAAGAAAAATGCATATGGGACACCCTGTATATAATTGATTCGCAGTGGGTGCTTTCATCATAAAAACAAACCGAACGAATATCGTTTATAACTCTATCGTTTCAAGTTCAGTGCATTCCACCAAGAAAGGACCCTACCAAATACGAAAAACGCGAAAAACATGATAGAACCCAAAGTAACACGAAAGAACGAAAAAATCCAAAGGAAATCAAAAACCCCGAAGGAGCACAAAATCAACTTAAGCGCGCAAAAACTCGAAGGAAAGCTTAAACCCCGAGGAGCACACAAAAAAACCGAAAGCGTGCAAAAATAATGAAAAAACTTTTAAATTGCACGCCCTGTATATCAATCGATCGCGAAATCATTGTTAATGGCACACCCTGTATGAGATTTCATTGAATCCTCCCTTACGCGGAAAAGCATGAAAATTTGAGAAAAACTCTGGTGAATGTCAGCGCTACTCGGATCTGACACCTGTATATGAATCGAAAATATTTTATCGAATTAAGAACCCGTAAGTCGAACAGCCGAAATAACTCGATGGAAAGTATTTGTTAATAATAGATTACGCACATGGGACACCCTGTATACAATTGAATCACATTGGGTGCTTTTTCCAATAAAAAAAAAAACCAAAGTAATATCCTTTCAATTCGATCGATTCGCGATTGGTGAATTTCACAAAGATAAAATAAAAATTATTCGATAATGGTCCGAAGATGTACCAGGAACTTGGAATTTCGTGAACTGAGTAGATCCGATCGTCGATCGGAAGTTTTGCGTTTCCAACTATTTATTCTGTGATTCTATACAATTGCCTCAAGGTCTATGATTTCAAGACGATTGAATCGCGAAACCCGTTCGGGTTTCTCCGTGGGGAATTTGTGACAGAATGGAATGAAGGAATATTAGCAAATTCAAAACGTAAAATCTCGGTCTATCCGTGATTTCTGAGGCCGTTTGAACTGAATTAAAAGAAGGGTTACACTTTATGAGAGGAAAATTCTACCTGCTTGAAGGTTCTTTTGAGAATATCCGTTGTTTACATATATGAACAATATATTCATATTTCGCTTATTCGTTCATTCTTGAGAGATAACTGAAATGAATCGATACGCTTGATTGATTTATCTTTGATTTATAATCGAATAAATACCTGAGAACCTCTCTTTGAACCAATTTCGAGCTAATTTTTCAACTCCAGATCGTGTTTACAAAATATGTAGTATTGACATCCATTTTATTATTCCTTGATATTCCTGATATTATTTACTGAAAATAAAGGGAATAAATCGTTATGAGACACGAATATAATGCATAATATTACCTATAACGGTCCAATTCCACCAATTTTATACTTGAAATGATCTATTCCTCGTTCGTCGTTTGACATTTTATGAAAACTGACCGGGCTCGAACGAACATCGAAATATATCACTTCAAGATGGAAAAAATGAATTAGCGCGAAAATGGACTGAAAAAGGACGATTTTGAAACGCTTATTTGAGGTGTTTTTCTTTCGATTCGTGAATCGCAGGTGCTGTCTAGAGATTCGGAATCTCCTGTAGATTCTTATTCGAGTGCTTGGAAAACGCAAACAATCTTCAACCGCCCATATCGAGCGAAAAATTGATGCAGTATTTTCAAATTTGGAGCTCGCGTTCGGCTATCATCGGAATCGTATGATAAAATATGACACTTCTCCTCGAATTTTCGAAGAAATTGCCGAATTTCGAATGAAGAATTCGCGGCCTTATATCGCTACTTGGATATGAAAATTGGTACCCAGAGATGGGAAATTTCACGTAGATTCGTTTTCTACCGATCGCGGGGCGATTTATATCGTTTTCGACCGGCACGGAAGGAAAACGTAGGTGTGGTTTTTGACGTTTCAGGGAAGTCGCGAGTCTAAAAATTGCCGTTTTATATGCATAATTTTCGTATAGATTTCGAGGGGCTCCGCGGCTGAGCTCGTAGCCACGTATGGGGACGTTCTTCGTCCAGAAAAAGCGACCCCCCCCTCCCCGCGAGATGCTCCGGCTTCATAGGAGTACTTTCTACCGTTTTTCGCCTTTGGGCGATTTCGCGAAAATGGCCGATTTCGCGATTTTCGTTTGAAAATTTCGGGCACTTTAAGAGCGCCCGGGGCGGGTTTCGGGGTCGCTTCTCCTAGAAGAGGATACGCCTTTTCGATCTGTTTTAAGATTGCCCCGGGTTCGGCCCTGCGGGCCTCACGCTCGGCTACGCCTCGCGGGTCCCTAACGGGACCATTTTCGATTTTTTTCTCTGGTTCCCGATCTTATTGCTATTATTATATGGATTATAATTGATTGTGAACGATTATATTATGTTTTCTCATCATCATGTCCTGTAAAATGGAGATATGCAATTTGTTTTTTGATTAAGTTTTTAGAGACTACGTCGCTGTATATGCAAGTGAGCCGCCGAGTTTTTAAGTATTTTTAAACTTTAAACGCCTTGATGCCCGTAAGAGGCGACCGAATTATAGTATGAAAGGTGCATGAAAACGGAGAATTCGGGATTATTTACTGGATCGAAACAGTATATAATAAGATTAAGATTATTCTAAATCCTGAGTACTGAGATAGCGGAAATTATTGTGTATTTTTATGATGTCGATGATGAGTTTCTTAAGAAGAGGGAGCCGGTTAATTAGCGGATAATCGATCAAGAGAGATAACCGTAGGGTTTCCGAGAGGGAAAAAAATGGAATTGAGAATAGATTGAAAAGGAGACTTACTGTGTTGTATTTTTTCACTTATAGAGAGCACTGAGCTATTGTTTGAAGAGATTTTAGACTGAATGAACCTAACCTAACCTAACCTAACCTAACCTAACCTTTTTTTTTTTTTTTTTCCGCCTAGGTAAGGGGGAACTCCTCATGCCATTCCTGCAGCGGGCGGTGTGCAATGCTGCAGGTTTGTGTGGGACTTTCACCCACTAAAACCCCCTCCTATTCTCCTACCACAACCGTCTCCAGCAGTAGAGTCCCAAGGACACCGACTCTACTGGCGGGTTGTAATTTGAGGCGGAACACCACTGCGCGAGCAGTATACGTGCCGCCCTGCACTCACTCCCCCTCACTGGAAATTTGGGAATGTGAGAGAGAGCTTGCTATTGCTCCTGAACTGTTCAGTCGTTCCGTGTTCACCCGGCCTTGGTTACGGAACTCGGATTCCGGGTATAGAGCCTTCAGCCTCGGGAGGATCTTGGCCCCGTAACACGCTTTCGAACATAAGCCACTCCAGCGTGTTATGGTTGTGTGACCCTGTCGACGAGGACTTGGCTACGAGGTTGCGGTTTCGGTCAGACATTAACGTTACCTCTCGGGTCTCCCTCAGGGCTGGGAATACAGATCTGGGGGGCCGGGTAGGTCATAGTTTCTCTGATATCGCCGCGACCGTTATCGGTCGTGGCCTCCTGGTTCGGACACTAACGTTACTCCTTGGGTCCTCCCTTGATCCGGGGACGAAGGGGCCAAGTAAGTCATAGTTGTTCCTGGCATGTGATACTAGCGGTACTCCTCGGGTCTACCCCGAGTCTGGGACTCGAGGGGCCAAGGAAGTCGTAGTTATCACGCCGCTCTCTCGTGCCAATCGTTCGTTAACTTTTAGGATGGGATAGGATGGTCCACAGAAGATGTGGAGATTTGCTCCGGTATCTTTTCGCTGTGTTCACGATTGTTTCGGATCTGAACATCCAATCTAGGGGGTCCTCGGTTTCATCTGAAACTTGGGTTTTCTCGCCTAACCTAACCTAACCTAACCTTTTTGACGAGAAACCGGTATTTTCAGCGTGGTATGGCCGTAATCAACCTAACCTAACCTAACCTATAATTTTGAATTTGATAATTTTTAGCTAATAAATAAGATATATTCTGTCGAATATTTGCAAACTTTTTATAATCTTCTTTCGTTATATTTTCTAAACAATAAAGAATCAAAGTTTTCTTCATTGGGGGATAAGGGATATTGAATCTACATTTTTTATTTTTTCTTTTATTTATATGACATGTTCTAGTATGGTGATGAGTTTGAAGATGAATTAGTTCTGAAACTACATTATTTTTTCCATCACATATTATGAATTCATCAATGAAATGTATCACTTGAGATTTATTTTCAATTTCCTCATTTAATTTAGGTGCATTCTCCAACCATAATAATCCATGAATATGAGGTGATCCTCTTTGCTGAAATTCAACACGTTGGTGAAAATCCAAAACAATGTAGTTTTTAAATGGCCTACATTTAGCCTTCCAAGTTTTGAACAGACAACGAGTTCGATAATCGAAATAGCGGGCACAGGTTATTGGATCTGTTCTAATTAATCGCGTTTTTTCGGAATAATTTACATTCAATGCTTCATCTTCAGTAACCACTTTATCATCAACTATTTTGAATAACATTTTTAAAAGTTCTCCCCATTTTGACTCTGCGGCAGATAGAGTGAAGAAGACTCCAGCATGTATGGTAATGGCCCTGTTCTCGAGGACTTGACTCCAAGGTTGTGATATAGTACCACTTCCTCTAGCCAGTCGTTCGACAACTTTGCTTGCTAACTCAATCTCCAGCGTCTCTAGCGGGCAACTAGGGGTTAACGCTTAGATAGAGTCCTTGGATGGGAGGAAGTAGGGTAATTTGGTCCACATTGAAGATGTGGAGGTTTGCTCCGGTATATCAGAAAGAATTAGCGCGAAAAGTGTGCATGATGCAGAAAATTTGTAGGAGTTGCTATGTGTTATGAATGCGGAGGATCTTCGATTGTAGTTTGAATGATAAGGTCGGCAGATCAGGAGTAGGGTGTCTGCAATAGTATAGTGGGGGTGAATCTAGAGAGAAGATACCGGAGCAGAGGTGAAATGTAGGGTGAAATGAACAAATTAAAGAGGATTATGATCAGGGTATCATAGAGATTATAGTTAGTGTAAATTTTCATAGAGACAGATGTAGATTTAATGTTAGAAGAATACTTAGGACATATAATTTTAGGGTATAGTCATTCTTGGTTCGTCGCTTATTACAGCTACTTGAGCCCGTACACCACGACAAGGTGATGATCACGTACGGGAACCTAACCTTTTTTTTTTTTTTGGCCTGAGGTAGGGGGAAGCTAATGCCTTCTCCGCAGCGGGCCAAGATGTTCACTTTTTGCTGCGGATTTGTGTGGGACTTTCACCCACTAAACCACCCTCTTCTTTTCCTGGGTATCATCGCCACCTGGGAAAGGCTGATATGCCCATGCATCAGGTGCGTAACCCAGTGTGTCCTCTATCTGTTTCTTCTCCGGTCTTCGTCATTTCTATCCTCCACCTCCTTCTTCTCCATTATTCCCGTTATGAATTCGTACATAATATTCCATTTATTTTTGTCCTCTAACATGTATACTATCACGTCCTCTATCGCCGGGAGATCTCCCAATACTTCTTCCACTTCTATTCTTTCCTGGTTCCACCTCTGGCATTCTCTATATAGGTGTTCAGGGTCGTCGTCCTGTCCGCACACCAGGCAGAGGCTGCTCTGGGTTTTTCCGATTCTTTTCGTGTAGGTTCCAAACGAGCCATGACCCGTCAGGAACTGGGAAAAGTAGTAACCTGTTCTTCTATGCTTGCATTCTAACCATGGTAGAATATTCGGTATAAGGCGTTTTGTCCATGCTGCCTTGTCGTGCATCTCGTTCCATCGTTTTTGCCATCTTTCGTGTGTTTTCTTTTTTGCCATTCTGCGGTTGCCTACCAGTCTGCTGCCAATACTATAGAGCATGCATGTTTCCGACACCATCAGGTCTATGGGCGGAAAGCAGGCTATGACCTGCGCGGCCTCAGCTGACACAGTCCTGTATGCAAATATCACCCTTAGCAATCCCGTCCTCTGCAGAGACATGAGCTGGCTCTTTTTTTTTTGCTGTTTAAGCACATCACGCCACACTGGGGCACCATAAAGTATAACGCTGTTATTATTGGATGTGGTTTGAGAAAGACATCCTAGAGTCAAACATCACTCCAAGATAGCGCAGAGTTTTATTTGGTTGTTTAATTTCTTCCTCAATGTCGAAATTAGTTATACCCTTCCTCCTTGCTCCCTTTGCCACCATGACCTCGGTTTTTTCTGGCGCCATACTTATTCCTGCAGTCTTCATCTATTCCGCCACTCTGTTTATTGTTCTTTTTATTTTTCCTCGGAGCTTTTCCGGATCGTTCTCCTCAAAAATAAACAGGAGGTCGTCTGCGTATGCTATCACCGATACTCCCTCCTCGAAAGGGAGTCTAAGGATTCCGTCATATCCTATATTCCATAATTTTGGTCCCTTGACCGAACCCTGCGGCACCCCCATGCTGCACTTCCATCTCACAGATCCTATCTCGATCCATCTGTCCTGGAAATAATTTTCAGTGAGCTCGATCAGATAGTCGCTGAAGTTCAGTCTAAACATCTCCTCCATGATATGACTCCACTTGATGGTGTTGAAGGCATTTCTAATATCCAGGGTCACCAGTACAACATATTTGGCTGTTGACCTCTTGATCTTTCCTTTTACCTCAATCATGGCTGTAGTTGTTGAGTGCCCTTTCACAAAACCATGCTGGTCCGGAGAGAGGGTGTTATTCTGTAGTGCCTCTGCTTCCATTCTGTTGACTATCAGTCTCTCGAACATTTTTCCCATTGCGCTAATGAGACATATAGGCCTAAAGGAGGATGAGATTGATAAATCCTTATCCCTTTTGGGAATAAGTACTACCCTTGCTCGTTTTCAGCTCTTAGGGAAAACTCTCCTGATGAGAAACTCATTGAAGATCTTCAACATCTTCTTCGGTACAACCTTACATGCAATCTGTATCGCTTCAGCTGTTATTCCGTCTGGTCCCGGTGCCTTACCCCTTTTCAGCATTTTGGCTGCTTCTATGAGTTCTCCGATTGAGAAGGGTTCTGTATCATTGCAGCATCTCTGTCTTCTATCAACTCTCTGACTTTCCAATGGAAAGAGGACCTGCAGGATTTTCTTTCTGCGCTTGGCTGTTAGCTTATATGGCAAGCTCTGTATCCTCAGGTGGTTTGTAACAATTTTATATGCCTCCCCCCATATATCCGCATCCAATTTGTTCAGTAGAGCTCTCCACTGGTTTCTCTTGGTGGTCGCTATAAGCTTTTTCAGTTCCTTTTTTTTTTCTTTCATTTCCTTCAGTATTGTTGTCCTGTGTTCGCCTTCCCTTCCAGAGGTTCTTGTGTACTTTCTTTTCAGACTGATATATATCTTTCTCAATCTTTCCACCTCTTCGCTCCACCAATAAGGACGCTTGTTCTGTCCTTGCCCTTGGCCCTGTATGGATGATTCTTTATAGATCTCCATTATATGCTGGTACAATTCTTCAGCAGATTCTTCTTCTATAAGTGCCAGTTTTCTAGCAAACGCCGTCTCATCAAAATAGGTCTCACCTCTTTTGCCCCTTTCTGTGGTACGCTTTCCCCCTATGTCCATGTATATGTGCCCATGGTGAGTAAAGGGGTTTTCGTGTTGGATCTGCCAGTCAGTGAAATTCCTGGCGCTTCTACTTGATGTCAGACTTACATCAATATGTGACTTGGATGTTCCTCTTATAAAGGTCGGGCTGCCATCATTTAGGGCTATCCATGAGAGTTGTGCCAGCCACTCCTCAACATATTCTCCTCGCTGGTCTGCTTGTGGTGCTCCCCACATGGGAGATTTCGCATTTATATCCCCTATCACCAAAACTATTCCTTTTTTTCTGGAAGCATCCTGCAACACTCGATCCATTCTTTCTTTAAAAGTCTGGAATGGAGCATTTGGAGAGATGTACAACGCGTACACCTCCACTTCAGGAAGGGAAAGGTGAACATAATTATCTCTCGTTTCTATGTTCTCTACTGTCAGATTTTTTTGGACTAGTGCTACCGCGACATCCCCGCTCTTATCCATATACCATCCCTGTCTAGCGCATATTTTTTTATTTGGTTCAGATACCACCAAGAGGTCAATATTTCTTTCCTTTACGGCGGTCCATGCCATATCGTGAGCCGCCCTCGCTCTGCCTAAATTTGTTTGGAGAATTTTCAGCATTTTGGATGTAAAGGGTCCACTAAAATAATAAATTACTATATACACATTAAAACTCGGTTGGATGTATAGTGTCCCTTGAATTAAAATAAAGACTCAAAAAAATATATATCACCTCGGTGCACTCGTGTGCGCCGGCATTTCTTTATCCATCTTCTTTTTGCACTGGTTGCTAAAAGTTCTGTGACCTACTGTGTTGCAGTTTGCACAGAAAGGTTTTTCTTGGCAGTCCCGTACCATATACCCCTCTTGAATGCAGTTTCTACATTTTCCTGTCCGGTCTATTCCCTCGCAGTCTTTAGCCATGTGACCTTTCTCCCAGCATTTGTTGCATTTCGTCATGTCTTCCCTTTCCCTTACTGTAGCTACAGAAAATCCAATTTTTATATTTCTTATTCTTAGCAGTCTCTCTATCGTTTCAGGCAGTGCCAGAATTGTCGCTGCCTTTCTGCCTCCGTTCATTTGTCTTAAAGCTCTAATCTCTATCTCATCATCCTTTTCCGGCTTTTTCAATACGTTTTTATGAACCTGTCCTATCTCCTCCTCCTTTATGTCTATATCAATCCCGTATAGATTTGCCGCTCTTTTTGGTGCCATTCCCGTTAGTTTTCTCACTTTCCCCATACTGGTGTTTTGTTGGATTTTGTCGTACAGTTCTTTCGTTGCTCCACTGCCCTTTTCAACCTTTACCAATAGATGGCCCTCCCGTGTCTCTCTTATCGCCTTGATATCCTTTATGAGACCTTGATCTTCTTTTAGATTCTTCTTCAGGTTGGTTACCATTTGTGCGTACGTCATATAAATTGGTTTTTCAACCATCAATGCTTCCGTTCCAAATTGTTTATTTCTTGCATGCTTACCATTCGATTCTAATTTTTTCTCATGCAATATCACCTCTCCATCATATCCATAGAAAATACATTCTAGCAGTTTCCTCTTGTTCTCCTCCGATATACTGCTATGCACAGCTATGTGTAGGGGCGAGTTTGAATCATTTTCTTTTTCCTTTTTGAGCATCTTGCCGATCTCCATTATACTCGAGGTGATATCCCTTTCGTCTTCCTGCTTTTTAGGTAGTCCAGCGATGTAAATTTTATTTACGACCCTCACCTCCTTTCCATTTATGCACGACACTACTTCGCATTTGTGTTGCACTATCTCCTTTTCTTTCATTTTCCCTCCATATACGTATTGTTGTAATTTTCTGGAAGTTCCCAGTAATGCTCTCAGAAAGCGTACTTGAGGTATTTCACTCACTGGAACCACTAATGCTACGTCCCCTTCAATGTTTGGGCTAGTTATATTCCCGTAGTCTACCTTGAATTGATATGCCTCTTCAGGCCAATCTTGTTTCAATACCCTCTGAACTTCCTCCAGGTTCATATCCTCCCTTAAGCTACCTCGGATAGTGTTGATTGTAGCATTCATATCTATCTCCTCTGCAGATATTTGGATTCCAATGCTTTCTTTTCTTATTTCTTGCCCCTTCTTCATCAGATGTGTCACTTCCAGCTCTAGCTTCTCCTTAATGATGTTCAATTTATGCTTGACATCTTCAGTACATCTTGTCATCTCTGTGACCTCCCCAATGTCATCAGCCACGGTCTTTAGTGAGTTCACAGCCCCCTCCAGTTCGTGTGCTTCGAAGCTTATTTCTGATGAGAAATCCATCCGTCTCCTTTTGTGAGATCTGAGGTCTTCCAGTATTAACCTTGTCAGGAAGTCTTCAGGCTCTCCTGTTGTTTCCCCGGTGGGTGTACTTGTCATCTTCTGTTCTTCTTCCAGCACCATTCCTTCCTTCTTCTCTGTAGGTGGAGTTCTCTGCAATTTTGAGGACCTCATGAAAGGATTTACCCTATCCTCTATTTCTGTGGTTGTTGTGCCTTGTTCCACAGATTCCTTTTCCCTCCTGCTTCCAGTAATGTGTTCCAGCGCAAGTCCCTGGTTGCCTGAACCATGCGCAGTACAGTCGACGGATGACGGTCGGGCCTGGCCTGCACTACCACCAGGAACACCGACCGGTACTGGGGTATCCCTCCCCTGCACCGTAGACGTAACTTGTTTCTTTTTCGGCATTATCCATTATTAAAATTAGGGCAGTGCAAGCACACATCCCCATTCCTGATCGAGCCAAATGTCCATAGCCGTATTCAATCCATCCTAGGTTTTCTGTCAGGGTTTTCCTTCCCTTAGACTTTGGGGTCCGTTCCCCTGCGCACAAGTCAGCACGGATTTGGTCCGCCCCGGGTATTTGATTTCCCCGGTACCACCCATATCTGGGAGGCATCCCCCTATCCGCCACCTGGGGAGGCGCCCGATGGGAGTTTTCTCTCCGCACGGGACGGGAACCTAACCTAACCTTTTTTTTTTTTGCCCTAAGGTGTGGGGAAGTCATTATGACCTTCTCACGTAGCGGGCTCGCGGGTGCTACGGATTCGTGTGGAACTCCCACCCACTAAACCCCCTCCTCTTCCTGACCGTCACAGAGAGTCCCAAGGACACCGACTCTACTGTGGGGCCTTGAATTCGGACAGCGGACGTTCCCCTGTGGGAATTCTCTACGCAGACGGATTTCACTTGAGTACCTCACCCACTTGGAAGTTTTTGGGATGTGGGTCAAGCCTAGTTCATCCGATTTGGGGAAAGCATGGACCGCCGTTCTGTCCTTATCTGAACAGTTCAGCCACCATCAACTTTCCGTGTTCAGTGTTCGCCTGCCATCTGGGTACTGAACTCGATGTGTTGCGGCAGGTATAGATCCTCGGGGAGAGGTTCTTGGTCAGTCTCAAATGGGCGACATACGATAGCTCAAATAGACTTAGTGACCCGAATGCCCGAATAACTTAGTCATTCGGGATTCTTTGCTTGATGGCTTGGTCCGAAGAAAGCAACTGGAAAATTCCTTGTCTGAAAGGGAGCAGGTGAACTACCTAGTTGAACCTTCTGACCAGAGCCCTTGGAAAAGAGGTGTTTTTTTTTTTTTTGGGGGAATGCTCCAAAAAGAGGCTAACATTACTCTTCGGGTCTACCCAGTGTCCGCGACCACTTTTCGGGGGCCGATAAAGTCATAGTTCACTCTTTATTGGAGGGAAGCGAGAACCGATAGCCTGAAGGTTGGCGGGTTATTGAGGAGCTTCCTTGAGAGGGACTCGCCCAGTTTCTCAGTGGGGTAATTTTTCTGAAGAGAGTTAATATTACTAATCGAGTGTTATTAGAAGACACTTTTCGGGGGCCGATAAAGTTATAGTACACTTTTCGTAAGAGTTAAGTGGGTTTTTTTTTTGTGGTATAAGATGAGAGCTATGATAATTGAACATGGTTCTGAAGTATCGTTGTTGATTGGGATTTGCTCATAGGAGAGGAGAGTACTCATATCTGGAGGAGTTTGAGTAAGACGAAAAATTGACAAATATAGTTTGAAATCTGATGGAGAATTAATTAGTTCGATTAGTGTTGGCTTGAGTATCCTCAGTGGGGGGTGAGTATCAATAGATACATGTGTTTGGAGGGGAGAGTGGTATGAGATAAGAGGTATGATGATTGAACATGGTTTTGAAGTTTTGTTGTTGATTGGGATTTGCTCATAGTTCTGGAAGAAGAGAAGAGTACTCATATCTGGTGGAGTTTGAGTAACTCAAAAGTATGTTGAAAAGGCAAAAAGATTGACAAATATAGTTTGCTTAGTGTACAGTTGAATAGAATCGATGAAATCTGAACAGGATGATAGTATGGAGGAGAATTGATTAGTTTTATTAGTGTTGGTTTTTGTATCCTCATATCCTCAGTCTTTGTCCTGTGTTAGCACCCAGGTGTCTCGGTTGCTTTTCTCGGTCATTTAAGAGCGTCCAAAGCACCCGTGACCCTTGTGTAATTGTAGGGATTACTTATTTGGGAGTTTGATTTCAGTGAATCCGAGATATATATTTTGTTTTGGCTTAATACCATATTACAGAAGGATGAAGAATAATTCCAACGTTCACAGTTTGTGATAGAGATCTCTAGTGCATGCATTAATTTGATATTTTGTGTCTTAATTGTCTTCTGTTTGAATTTTAAATTGAAATTAGTCTTTAATTGTGTTTGCTATTATTGTATACTGTCTATTAGCAGTTTGAATGGTACTTTGAGGTGAATAAGGCTTATTATGTTTTGTATGTATTACCCTAACTTATCCTATTTTTTTTTTTCCCTCTTATCCTAACCTAATCTATCCTTCTGTTGGATTCTTTTCCTAGTTAGCCTTTTCTTGAGTAGAATAATGAACTATTGGTTGTATTCTGTCTACTATGTACCTGATTATTCTAGTTATTATTTTCATATAGCAGTTTTAAATGGGGCTTCAAGTGAAGTTACTTGAGTGGAAGACTTAATGTACTGTTTGAACTTTCTCTTTCAAAGAGTTTGAGTATGTGATCGTTGGAATTAATATCTTATAGCTTTTGGTGATGGTTAAGCTATCATTTCATGGTAAATTATATCTCTCCTTCTCTAAAATGGGGCAGGATGTATTAGAGTTGAGAGGGGGTGTTTGACTTACTTGAATATTATTCGGTAGATAAAATGTTGAAATGTAGTTTCAACAAAACGATAATGTTAAGTGGACTTGCAAAATAATCGCGCAAGTGTGGTGGTAGGGGTGGGACGTGTGATGTGGTAACAAAATGAAAATTGATGAAGTTAGGAAAATTGACTTTTACTTGTAGATTAATAATATTTGAAATGTTGTAGAGTTGTTGTTTAATCTAAATGGTAAATGGTTATTATACTTGATGATAGTCGCGGAATATTGAATTTTATGGTGGGATGAAATTAATTAATGAAAAATGAAATAAGATTATGGAAATTTACTAGTAGATTATTTAGCAAGATCCAGTAGATAACGATTGGTAATAACAGAGAATTAGATATTTGCAGATTAAAAAATTGTGATAAAATATTAGTAGTAGTAACAAAGATGGCCGCCGCCGCCGCTGCCACTGGCTATCTATGACCACGTGTTAGTTGTTAAATTGTAGAAATGAAATTAATAAATAATGAAAAATGAAAAGATGAGGGAATTTGACTTACTCGGAATTCGTTTTGTTAATATTTTAACAAGGTTGTTGTTGTTGTTGTTATTGATGATATTCCAGACAGAAGAACAAGGTGCTAACACTTGACTTGACGACACGATTTAATGTAATGTTGTTATTATAATAATGGTGGAACCTAACCTCCTAAAAACCTAACCTAACATTAGAATATGTTTGGGTTATTATTTTTTTCTTGTTTTTATTTTGAAAGGTTTGTGTGTTGGGAGAGATATTAATAATGATAATGATAAAAAATAATAAGATAAGGGGGTATTTTTGACTTGAATGTTGAAATGTAGTTTCAACAAAATAAAGATTATGGTCTTGCAGAATAATAGCGCAAGCGCGGTGATAGAACATGTGGAACATTATGGTAACAGAATGTTGAATTAATAAATAATGAAAATTGATCAAGTTAGGGAAATTGACTTTTACTTGTAGATTAACAATATTTGAAATGTTGTAATGTTGTTGTTTAATCTAAATGGTAAATGGTTATTATACTTAATGATAGTCGCGGAATATTGAAATTTATGGTGGGATGAAATTAATTAATGAAAAATGAAATAAGATTATGGAAATTTACTCGTAGATTATTTAGCAAGATCCAGTAGATAACGATTGGTAATAACAGAGAATTAGATGGTTGCAGATTAAAAAATTGTGATAAAAATATTAGTAGTAGTAACAAAGATGGCCGCCGCCGCCGCTGCCACTGGCTATCTATGACCACGTGTCAGTTGTTGAATTGTAGAAATGAAATTAATAAATAATGAAAAATGAAAAGATAAGGAAATTTGACTTACTCGGAATTCGTTTTGTTAATATTTTAACAAAGTTGTTGTTGTTGTTGTTGTTATTGATGATAATCCAGACAGAAGAACAAGGTGCTAACACTTGACTTGACGACACGATTTAATTTAATGTTGTTCATTGTTCTAATATGTTGTTCATGAATTGAACAAACCTATATCCCAAATTAAAAATAACTACTCATAATTTTCCCCAAGTTTTGTTCGAAGCTGTAATTCCTTTCATCTAAAAACTTACGTCAGTGCTTTTCTGCATTTTGAGAACGTATTTTGTTTCAGCCATTGAGATTGAATTCTATTTCCATGATTTCCAGTTATGAAAAATTTTGATAATTATTACGCCAATTGACACTGATTAATGAGCCCGGCAATTGTCAATCGAATAGCGATCTGTAATGGCCATCGTTCAGAAAAAATCATCGGGACGTTTGTCATTTCCCTTTTCTGTTGAGTAATTTAAAAAATGATCATATCTTCAGATGGAAAAGAGCTACAACAATGAAATTTGAGGATAGGTAAGATATGAATCGCCTCAATATATTTACGAAGTTTTATTGAAATCCGAAAAATATCTTATGAGATAGTGAGGATTACAAAATTTTTTTGGAATTTTTTGAAGATTTTCTAGCGGGTCGATTTCTGCGACATTCTGCGAGCTGTTTTGTTGCAGCCTCCCTCAACAATATTTCAAGTATCAATGTGATCGGATGGATATTCTACTAATTATTGAGGAAACAAAATTTCAGATGCTCATAACTACTGAACCATCCGACGGATTTCGCCCAATAACGAACTTGACCGAGATATTTGGACAATTAACCTATTCTGAAAATATGGAAACCCTAGCTGATTTATTTTGGATGCTAGAGAGGATAGAGCCGTCCGGCCGGACAGCCTCAACTTTCGCCACGAATTCTTCATCAGGTAGTCGAACCTAACCGATTGACACCATTTTCAGCTCGATATTCCAAAATAACAGATAATCGGGCAAAATGATAGGCACTCTGTTCGGGTGAAAAAGAGCGCCAAAAAGAGGAAAGTACACTAAAGACCTCAGGGTCGCAAAAGAGAGAAAATAACGAACACACTCTCAGGATGCCAAACGAGCCCGATCACACAAGCGGGAGGTAGTGGCTGGTAGAAAGAATATAGAGCAACTATCCAATACTATAATGAGCCCAAATGAAATACACAAGGTCCCTCAAACGAGGATATATCTTACAGAAGGTAGATCACTAACTAGTTCTTACTTCACAACCCGAATATTCGATATAAGGCTTTATCTCTTACTAAACAACAGTAATATCACCCCAAGGTATATACTTAGAGCCTCGATGGTAATCATTACAAATAGTTCTTTACTTATATCTAAGCGACCTTCTCGACAGGTCGGATTTTATGTATTAAACAGTATTCACTGAATTGGGCCTCTTTGATACTAATCAATCTTAACTAAATTCTACTGACTAACCTTCTATAAAAGTCTAGGTCGTGGCTTGACTGAAGTACAAAAGGATATAGTTTCTTAACCCATAATTATTCTCACAGTCTCGTAGATGGAAACTGGGCTCAAATATATTTATGGGCCAACGTAGTACAATTTCTCACAGTAATGCGTCCTCCAAACAAATACGCCACTCCTCTAAAGCGCATAAATCTCACCAACGAACAAACCAAACCAACATGATGAGATTTCTCTCAGGCTTCAGTTAAAATCCTGTTCAGATCCGCAAAATTGCGATTAATTACTCCAGGATTTTCCAACCAAAAATGCGGAAAGAACGACGTAATTGACAACCTACGTCACATGCACAGAACAGGACCACCGACAACCGTCCACTGAAACGTACGAGATAAGTTGGTAAACTACTGCGACTAACGCCACCAGTTCGGTTTGTAGGTACTAACTGGAGCGGGAATTTTGAAACCGTGACAAGCTCTCTACCGAACACAATTGATGAGATTGAGTCGAGCAGTTAAGGAAAAACGCGCCCATTACTACTCCAGACACGACAAAATTATTCTTTTACACGATAATGCTCGTCCACATGTTGCGGCGCAGGTAAAAACATACATACTTGGAAACACTCAACTGGAAAGTTTCACCCCACCCGCCGTATTCACCAGACTTAGCCCCTTCTGATTATCATCTGTTCCGGTCGATGGCACATGGTCTGTCTGAGCAGCGCTTCACATCATATGAAGACACCAAAAATAGGGTAGATTTGTGGATAGCGTCAAAAGATAAAGAGTTTTTTCGACGGGGTATCCGAATGTTGCCAGAAAGATGAGGAAAAGTAGTGGCAAATGATGGAAAATACTTTGAATAAAACGTAATGTAGTTTTCCTTTACAATAAATTCCTAATTTTTCATAAAGAACCGCGGAAACTCATTTGTACACCTAAGGTTTATAAATAAGTTTCCGCGGTTTGTCAAAAGATGGCCCCACCAGAAGGTTATGGAGAAATTGTCAGATGTAAAACGTAATATCCCAAGTTAAGTCATCTGGCAACACCATAACCTCAAAGTACTAGTGATTCCGTATCAGCATTACGTAATTTTTTTCGTGCAAAAATGTCAAGTTTTATTCCGCATAAGCATCATTTGTTGGAACTTTTGACTTACTTCTTTAATGTGAAAAAATCTGCAGCTGAGGCGCATCGATTGCTTCTAGAAGCATATGGTGAAGCTGCTTCAAGTGAGAGAAGTTGTCAGGAATGGTTTCAAAAGTTTTAGAACGGTGAGTTTGACGTCAAAGACAAAGAACGCAGTGGAAGGCCGAAAGTGTACGAAGTCAAGGAATAAGAAGCACTATTGGAGGAAGATTTGTCCCAAACGCAAAAAGAACTTGCACTTACTCTATAAGTGACTCAACAACTCAACAAGCAATTTCACATCGTTAAAAATTGTAAGGAATGATTCAAAAACAAGGAAATTGGGTTCCATATGAACTAAAGCCAAGAGACGTTGAACGCCGATTATGCATGAGTGAAATGCTGCTTGCCAGGAATAAAAAAAGGGTATCTTGCATCGTATAGTCACTGGTGACGAAAAATGGATTCACTACGATAATCCAAAGAAGAGAAAGTCATGGGTTAAGCATCATTTGGTGGAACTTTTGACTTACTTCTTTAATGTGAAAAAATCTGCAGCTGAGGCACATCGATTGCTTCTAGAAGCATATGGTGAAGCTGCTTTAAGTGAGAAAAGTTGTCAGGAATGGTTTCAAAAGTTTAAGAACGGTGAGTTTGACGTTGAAGACAAAGAACGCAGTGGAAGGCCGAAAGTGTACGATGACATGGAATTAGAAGCACTATTCAAGTTCAAGTTCAAGTTCGTGTTTATTTTTTCCAAATCAAATACAATTCATTTATATTAAAATTCTGTCAACTTAACCTATGGTTCGTGCAAGACAGTAACACAATAATAACATTTATTTAACAATATTCAGATATTACACATATACATGAACCCATTCATTCACGATCTCAATCATCCCACAGCCAAACACAAAAATCGAAATTCGACCCCACTCAAAAAAAAAAAAGTACAATCCTTCAACAAATTCCCAAAAATCATTTCAAACTTTTTTTTTCCCTTCTTCTCATTAATTCTCCATTTAATCTTTTTTTTTTTTTTTTTTTTTTTTTTCTTTTTTTTTCTTCTCCTTCTTTCCCTTCTTTTCCCTTCCTTACTTATTATCGCCTACACTATTGTCCAGGACGCGCACAGCAAAGCTCACTTCTAGACTCAAAAATAACAACTTTAATTCCTCTGACAAAATGTCTCAGGTTGCCTATGTGTTAAATATTCTGAGGTAAAGAGTTGTACATCTTTATGCCCACGTGGAGGGCATGCATTTGAGAATTGGTTTTATGGGTCATTGGTATCTGGAGTGGATCTTGGAGTTGACCACGAGTACCATATTGGTGTTCATACTTTACATAATTCACAGGGTGTTTATGGACCATCACAAGAGCATTCTTTTGGAACGATTCATTAATGGTAAAAACCTTAGCCTCACTGAACAGAAGATGAGAGATGTAGAAACGATCCCTTCTCATTTTAATCTTTAGAATGAATCTCTGAGTGACTTCCAAACACTCGAGATGTGTTCCGCAAGCTGCGCCCCAACCAACTATGCCATGTTCCAAAATCGACTGCACCAAGGCATAGTAAATTGTAAAAGTTGTTCGTTGTGACAATATGTTAATTAATAGAACTTTGGCAGGGTAGAGCGGAGCAATCTCAGAACATGCTCAATATGCTCGCGCCTCCTCAGCAATAGGTCGATATATACACCCAAATATCTCACATTATCAGCCTCTTCAATAAGATCTTGACAGTTGTGGGGATTACTTCCTTCCTCACCGTCAAGGTGTCGCATCTGTGGCGTGATTACTACGCCACGGCCAATATGGCGCATCTGTGGCATTACGGTCACGGTGTCGCCGCCAAACGTTTCGTTCCGCCCTTGATGCGGCTATTCACCACCAGGGGGCCCAACTACTAACGGCAACGCATAGATGGCTCCCCGAAATGAATACCACTCAAGACAGAGTTCCAATCTGGAACATATAGTCGAGGACGCAAACCAAAAGAACAACAAGAACAGTTACAAATATTGTAGTGCTCAAGTATTCTAATGTGTTGTATTGTGTGTTATTATTATATACGTAGTTAATGTGTTCTTAGTTTCATTTTATTTCTAACTAGGAGTAGGCAGATTGAGGCCTAGTTAGAAAACTGTATTCTTCATTTCCGCTGACTAGGAGTAGGCAGATTGAGGCCTAGTCAGCCATGTTCACTTTCGTGCTATTTTTGGTTTAATCAGGGTAGGCAGATTGAGGCCTACTGAGTCCGGTATCGGACGAATCGTCACTCTGTCCCGACATTGGTGACCCCGACGTGATTTCATGTTCGTATATTTTTTTTATGAGTGACAGTGACGATTCCTTTTTGTACACCGGACCTCCCGATCGACGATGTGAACTCGTCAAGTCAAGTGGACTCCCCCTCGACGAAACTATTGTCGGCCAACCATCCAAGACCATCCAAGATGCCCGATCAAAACTCTCCAGTACCGAAACCAGAGGTTCTCGCGCGGTTGAGAATTCCCGCGTTCAGTCCGGATGACCCAGACGTGTGGTTCCAGCAAGTGGAGTGGGCTCTGGAGGACGTTGGCATCACAACTAGTCAAGGTAAATTCCGTCAGGTCGCTAAGTCGCTCGATGGAAAATATTCCAAAGAGGTTCGCGACCTGATAATAAACCCTCCTGAGACCGTACGAGAGGCTGAAGGAGGAACTGCTTGAGCGCCTTGGGAAATCCAAGGAACAAAAAATCCGGCGGTTGCTCGAGCGTGAAGAGATCGGCGACAAGACACCGTCGCAGTTCTTGCGCCACCTCAGGCAGTTTGCTGGGACCAACGCCACAGACACTATTCTTAAAACGATGTGGATGGACCAGCTAAACCCGCTTGTTCGCGCAGCTATAGCCGCGCAAGCCGCGCAACCGGACGTCACTTTGGACACCCTGCAAGGACCGCTGATGGTGTGACAGTCGCGCTGGGCGCCATTCCGCCCAAACATGTGTCTGCGGTGTTAGAGCGATTGACTCTACGTTTGGACGAGCAGCACCGAGAGTTGAACGAACTTCGTACGGAAGTGCGCGGCCGCTCACAGAACCGCGGTAGTTTCGACAAGCGGGGTCGTTCGCGTTCGCGATCGCGTAAGTTCAGTGGTAAGTGCTTCTACCACTATCGTTTAGGCGCTAATGCGCACAGGTGCGAGTTACCGTGCTCTTACGTCGCCGGTAACAGCGTGAATTCGGGAAACGCTACGGGCAATCGTTAAACGCGGCTAGCGGTAACTGCCCCAACACACGCCGCATATTTTTGACGGACAGGAACAGCGCGATTGATTTTTTAATCGACACAGGTGCCGATTTGTGCGTGTTTCGGCGGAAATTAGTGAAAGGTCGTCTGGTGAAAACCGGGTACGATCTAACCGCGGCGAACGGATCCACAATCGCCACGTACGGTTTAATTCCGATGACGCTCAATCTCGGTCTCCGCCGCGATTTTGCGTGGAATTTCGTCATCGCGGACGTGTCCAAAGCCATAATCGGCGTGGAATTCCTTACCCACTTCGACCTTCTCGTGGACTTGCGCAACGGGTGCCTACTCGATCGATCAACGAGTTTAAGTGTCGTGGGTAAGGCGTCTAACTGCTCCACCGTGGCCGGGATCAGAACCTCCGCTGGGGACACCTGGTACCACGAGCTGCTCCAGCAGTTCCCGGAGCTGACACGGCCCGATGGCGCCTGCAAACCAGCGGGAGTGAAACACCGTGTAGTGCACCACATCCACACCACGCCTGGACCACCTGTGGCCCAGAAGCCACGTCGCCTGGCCGCAGACCGCTGTGTCGCAGCCAAAAAGGAGTTCGAGTCCATGCTGCGAATGGGTATTTGTCGCCCGTCGAAGAGCAGCTGGGCCTCGCCACTCCACATGGTGCCCAAGAAGGAAGACCAGTGGCGCCCGTGTAGGGACTACCGGGGTCTCAACGCACGGACGATCCCGGACCGGTACCCAGTGCGCCACATCCAAGATTTCGCCCAGACGCTTCGTGGTAAGCAGATATTTTCTACCATCGATCTGGTGCGGGCATAGCACCAGATTCCAGTGGCACCAGAGGACGTGGAAAAGACTGCCATCACCATTCCATTCGGCCTGTTCGAGTTCCCGTCGATGAGTTTCGGCCTCCGAAACGCTGCTCAAACATTCCAGCGGTTCATTGACGAGGTTTTGCGAGGCTTGGACTTTGTCTACGCATATATTGACGACTTGCTGGTGGCGTCTTCCTCCGAGGAAGAGCACCAGGAGCACATCCGACTGCTTTTCGAACGTCTTCGTCAGTACGGAATCGTCGTCAATTCGTCTGCCCGGTGAGTTCCTGGTTTCAACATCTACCAGAGACCTGGACAACTCCGCTGACTTCGTTCGTGAGCTGCGCCAGCACTTTGATGCGCTCCGACCAGTCAACGGCACCAGGCACGGTGAGCGAAAAATCTTTGTATTCAAAGATCTCGCCACCGCGACGCACGTCTTTGTTCGGCATGACGCTGTCCGCCGTCAACTCCAGCCCCCTTACGATGGTCCGTTCGAAGTTGTGTCTCGGACCGAGAAACATTTTACCCACCGGATCCACGGCAGCAACGTCCCGGTATCGATTAACCGGCTGAAACCAGCCTACATCGTAGCAGAGGACATTCCTGAAGGAGCGGGACACGAAGACGACGACGACGGAATTCTGCTGTTTGTTCCACCTGCGCCAGCAGTTCCAGCTGAACTACCAGCAGCAGCAGCACCGGCATCAGCAGCACATCCGAATTACGTGACACGTTCAGGTCGTCAAGTCCGTCCAACCGTCCGTTTCCAAGCTGGCCAGTAAACTGTCGCTAATAATTATTCTATCTTGTCGATTTTGTCAAGTAATCACAAGATAAAATAATTCGCGACTTTATTTATGTATATTTGTCTACGGCCATCATTTTAAGCTTTCATATCGTTAACACTAGCAGGGGGGTACTGTGGGGATAACTTCCTCCCTCACCGTCAAGGTGTCGCATCTGTGGCGTGATTACTAGGCCACGGCCAATATGGCGCATCTGTGGCATTACGGTCACGGTGGCGCCGCCAAACGTTTCGTTCCGCCCTTGATGCGGCTATTCACCACCAGGGGGCCCAACTACTAACGGCAACGCATAGATGGCTCCCCGAAATGAATACCACTCAAGACAGAGTTCCAATCTGGAACATATAGTCGAGGACGCAAACCAAAAGAACAACAAGAACAGTTACAAATATTGTAGTGCTCAAGTATTCTAATGTGTTGTATTGTGTGTTATTATTATATACGTAGTTAATGTGTTCTTAGTTTCATTTTATTTCTAACTAGGAGTAGGCAGATTGAGGCCTAGTTAGAAAACTGTATTTTTTATTTCCGCTGACTAGGAGTAGGCAAATTGAGGCCTAGTCAGCCATGTTCACTTTCGTGCTATTTTTGGTTTAATCAGGAGTAGGCAGATTGAGGCCTGATTGAACCGCGGTATCGGACGAATCGTCACTCTGTCCCGACACAGTCACAACCACGGTCGCAGTTATTTCTTTTATGTATTTTAATTGTTTTTAAATTTGAGTAAGTTGCTTCAGTCAGCGTGAAGGTCATAAATTTTGTCTTCCGAATGTTCAAGGTCCACAAAAGGTTCTTCATCTCTCTACTGATCACCGCCAATCCCTCCTCGGCTTTTTTGGTGACTGTCTCCCACGTATCACCCACGAATATAAATACGTGTCGTCAGCATAGGCCACAACCCTGGTATCTAGATCAAACTTCAACTTAAGGATGTGGTTAATATAGATATTGAAGAACAAGGGTCCTAGTACTGTACCCTGAGGAACACCGTAATTGATTGTTTTTATATCTCTATTAATATTGTTGAAATTGACCACCTGGGTGTGATCACTCAAATACGATCTGACCAACCTGGCAGTCTCGCCCCTCACACCACACCTCTCAAGTCTCTCCAGTAAGATCCCGTGAGAGACCGTATCGAACGCTTTCTCCAAGTGCACAAAAACGGCGATAACCATCTTATCTTTATCGATAGACACATATAATGTCTTCGTGACTTCGAAAATTGCGTCACTGTTACTAAGCCCCGTCCTGAAACCATATTGTCTGTCTGATAATATATTTTGCTTATCAAAAAATTCGGTTAGACTGGTTATAAGACATTTCTCAAATATCTTCGCTGAGCCATTCACAACCGATAATGGACGGTAATTTCTAACTTCTACCCTTGACACCTTCTTGAACACTGGGGAAACAATGGTCCGCTTGAACGCCGCTGGAAACTCACCCGTTGACATGGACATTTTCAAAGCATATGCCAGGGGTCTCGTGATCAGAGATGCTATCTCTCTGAGAGTTCTTGTTTGAATGAAATCCGGGCCCGAAGCCGCACTCGATCTGAGTAATTGGATATAATTATATATCTCTTTCTCACTTATTGGGTACAGAAATACCGAATCTCTCACCCCTTCCAACCTAACATCACAGTTTTGGAAAGCATGAGATGATTTAATTTTCTCAGCCATGGACTCTCCAATTCCGCAAAAATAAGAATTAAAGTGATTTGCAATCTCGAAATGGTCAGTAATTACACAGTAATTATTGGAGGAAGATTCGTCCCAAACGCAGAAAAAAACTTGCACTTACTCTACAAGTGACTCAACAAGCAATTTCACATCGTTTAAAATCGTTAGGAATGATTCAAAAACAAGAAAATTGGGTTCTATATGAACTAAAGCCGAGAGACGTTGAACGCCGATTATGCATGAGTGAAATGCTGCTTGCCAGGAATAAAAAAAAGAGTTTTTTGCATCGTATAGTCACTGGTGACGAAAAATGGATTCACATCGATAATCCAAAGAAGAGAAAGTCATGGGTTAAGCCCGGCGAACCATCAACATCGACAGCTAAGCCGAATATTCATTGAAAAAAACTCATGCTGTGTATTTGGTGGGATCAGCTTGGTGTCGTGTATTATGAATTGCTGAAACCAAGCGAAACCATTACTGGAGCTCTCTAACGAACACAATTGATGAGATTTAGTCGGGCACTTAAGAAAAAACGCGACCATTACTACTTCAAACATGACAAATTATTCTTTTACACGATAATGCTCGTCCACATGTTGCGACGCCGGTAAGAACATACTTGAAAACACTCAACTGGGAAGTTTTACCCCACCCGCCGTATTCACCAGACTAAGCTCCTTCTGATTATCATCGGTTCCGGTCGATGGCACATGGTCTGTCTGAGCAGCGCTTCACATCATATGAAGACACCAAAAATTGGGTAGATTTGTGGATAGTGTCAAAAGATGAAAAGTTTTTTCGACGGGGAATCCGAATGTTGCCAGAAAGATGGGGAAAAGTAATGGCAAATGATGGAAAATACTTAGAATGAAACGTTATGTACTTTTCCTTCACAATAAATTCCTAATTTTTAATAAAAAACCGCGGAAACTTAATTGTACACCTAAGGTGTACAGATAAGTTTCCGCGGTTTGTCAGAAGATGGCCCACTAGAAGATTATGGAGAAATTGTCGTATGT
The DNA here is from genome assembly GCA_030674115.1 of Micraspis discolor. Classification (NCBI taxonomy): domain Eukaryota; kingdom Metazoa; phylum Arthropoda; class Insecta; order Coleoptera; family Coccinellidae; genus Micraspis; species Micraspis discolor. The sequence continues at coordinate 63,047 of JARTUT010002263.1, read as the reverse complement.
AAAACGTAATATCCTAAGTTAAGTCATCTGGCAACACCATAACCTTGAAGTACTAGTGATTCCGTATCAGCATCACGTAATTTTATTCGTGAAAAATGTCAAGTTTTATTCCGAATAAGCATCATTTGCAGGAACTTTTGATTTACTTCTTTAATGTGAAAGAATCTGCAGCTGAGGCGCATCGATAGCTTCTAGAATCATATAATGAAGCTGCTTTGAGTGAGAGAAAAAACGCAAAAAGAACATGCACTTACTCTACAAGTGACTCAACAAGCAATTTCACATCGTTTGAAATCGTAAGGAATGATTCAAAAACAAGGAAATTGGGTTCCATATGAACTATCGCCGAGAGACTTTGAACGTCCATTATGCATGAGTGAAATGCTGCTTGCTAGGAATGAAAAAAAGAGTGTTTTGCATCGTATAGTCACTGGTGACGAAAAATGGATTCACTACGATAATCCAAAGAAGAGAAAGTCATGGGTTAAGCCCGGCGAACCATCAACATCGACAGATAAGCCGAATATTCATGGAAAAAAACTCATGCTGTGTATTTGGTGGGATCAGCTTGATGTCGTGTATTATGAATTGCTGAAACCATTACTGGAGCTCTCTACCGAACACAATTGATGAGATTGAGTCGGGCACTTAAGGAGAAACGCTCCCATTACTACTCCAGACACGACAAAATTATTCTTTTACACGATAATGCTCGTCCACATGTTGCGGCGCCGGTAAAAACATACTTGGAAACACTCAACTGGGAAGTTTTACCCCACCCGCCGTATTCACCAGACTTAGCCTCTTCTGATTATCATCTGTTTCGGTCGATGGCACATGATCTATCTGAACAGCGCTTCACATAATATGAAGACACCAAAAATTGGGTAGATTTGTGGATAGCGTCAAAGGATGAAGAGTTTTTTCGACGGGGTATCCGAATGTTGCCAGAAAGATGGGGAAAAGTAGTGGCAAATGATGGAAAATACTTCGAATAAAACGTAATGTACTTTTCCTTTACAATAAATTCCTAATTTTCCATAAAAAACCGCGGAAACTTATTTGTACTCCAATATATATATAGATTCACAATTAAAACAAGAAAACTTGACTTGACTTGAATTCAGTTCAACTTGCTCCGGAATAGGGAAAAAGGGAAATGGGAGGGAGAAGGACAGACGTCGCCGAAGAAAGGGACCATGTTTAGACATGGGTCTCAAGTAAGTGTGATCGGTGAAGCACTCAAATATCTCCTGAGGGAAAACCTAAATGAAAGGTGAGTTACCTTCTGAACGATATTTGGAGGGAGGCGATTCCAGAGCCGGGAAAACACAACTGTGAAGCTATTGGAGCAACCTCTAGTAGAGTGGAGTGGTATCCTCAAGGTAAAGTTAAAGAGTGCCCTTGTATGACGGACCTTATCTCCCAGAAGACAAAGACCATCATACAGGTATTTAGGCTCGCGGGAGCTCAGCACCTTAAACCCCAGTAAAAGAAGATGCCAAATTCGCCGTTGTTTGATGGGTAGCAGTCCCATATTTTGCCTGTGTTGACTTATATGATCGAATTTCCTAAGTTGTGGGCAAATCGTACACCTGCATTTTGTAAACGCTCCAGTTTCATCAGCTGTGTAGTTGTGAGACCCATATAGGCTACGTCAGCATAATCGAGTATAGGAAGCACGAGAGAGAAGAATAATGTTCTCCTGGTACCGAAGGGCAAGAAGATCTTTAAAATTCGGAGTCAATGCAAGACATGAAAGACTCTTGAACTGATAAAAGCAATCTGATTATTCCAGGATAGAGTTTCGTCTAATAAGATACCGAGGTTTCTAACCTCATTGGAGTAAGGAACAACAGAATCGTTGAGGACAAATGTATTATTTACTTTGTCAATTAAACCCAAGTTTCTTTCAGTACCGATAATGATCGATTTAGTTTTGACAGCATTTAGAGTCAGACCCATGCTCTCAGCGAGGACAGACAGTCGTAAGAGACTCCGGTTCAAGTTTTCGATAGTAGCCGAGAAGTCCTCAACGGAAGTGTGGTCATATATTTGAAGGTCATCCGCGAAAATGTGAAATTTAATGTCCAAGTAATCAGTCAGTGAAGGGACGTAAACAGAGAACAAAAAAAGAACCCAACACGCTTCCCTGCGGAACACCTGAAAACGTGGTCACCCAATCAGAGGAGCTGCCACCTATTTCAACAGATATTTCGCGATCCTCCAGATAGGAGCAGAAGAAGGCTATGGTATGCTCAGCAAAACCCAGCAGATGCAGCTTGGCTAAAAGTATATCGAAGTCGAGAGAGTCGAAGGCCTAACTAAAGTTTAAGAGTACCAAAACAGTGAGTAGTTTTCTATTCATGGCCACGCTGATATCATCAGTTATTTTAGTAAGGGCAGTAGTGGTGGTGTGTTTTTGGCGAAACCCCGACTGGTAGCAATTATGAAGATTGTTTATATTTAAATAGGTAAGAATTTGGACTTTTATGATCTTTTCAAAAATTTTAGATAGAGTAGGGAGTATGGAAATGGGTCTCAAGTCCCTGGACTAGTGGAATTTTGGCACTTAGGTATGGGAGTGATTTTAGCGTATTTCCACGCACCAGGAAAAATGCCCGTTTGAAGTGAAATATTGTTGATGTGCGAGAGCACAGGGAGAATCTCACTAGCAATGGGCCTCAGAAGGCCCACTCCAACACCATCGGAACCAACCGACCCGGGACCAACCTCCCCCAGAGCAGTCTTAACATCGTGTCATTAATAGGTACAAAATCGAACACACTACCTGCTGGAGAACATGAGCTTAACTTCTTTAATGTATTTGTCTTGATATGTTCATTAATCCTAGTACCAGAAGTAGCAAAATGCCGGGCGAGCAGAGACGGATCAAAGTTTGCACAAGGTGAGCCGAGCCTCCCGCCTACCCCAATTGAACGCAAAGTCTGCCAGACTTTCCTTGGTGGTGCACCATTAAGATTTTCGTGGAGATGATCTCTCTTTGCACTCCTGCACATCCTATTGCAAGAGTTTCTGGCAGTACGATGGTCTTCCTTATTTACTTCAGTAGGATTCGCGATGCAGAAGGCCTTCAACCTGTCACGACACTTGGCATTCTTGATCTCTTCAGTTAACCAGGGCATGAAGAATCTCTAATTTTAATGAGTTTCAGGGGCGCTAATTCATCATAGATTTTTAATATTAATTCATTAAAAATGGCCACCTTTGCATCGAATGTGAGATCTTGATATACCGATTCCCAATCAGCATCCCTCGCAGCCTGTACCAGTCTCGCCAGATCGACATCCCTCAAATTCCGACACTTAATAACTTGAGGCTTAGGTTTGGGGCCTTTGAGTTCAAATCCAGCAAACACCAGATCATGACGAGAAAATTGATAAGCATTCTGCTGTCCACTGACAACCACTCTATTAGGTATGGACGTAAGGAGCAAGTCAAGTAACGTATCACAGGTAGCACTGTGATGCGTGGGCCTGTTATTCACTAGTTTTAGGTTATAGGATTCCAATATGTTCCTCATCGCCCTCGAACGGGCAGAATTCTGAATCATGCATTTATTCATGTCCCCCATCATGATCACATCCGAATAGCAAGCAAAAACTTCATCCAACGCAAACTCTAACTCACCAAAATAGTCGTGCAATGGAGGGCAATAAAGAACGCCAATACAACACTTTCTATGAAAATTAATTTCCATAAAAAGGTACTCCAATGCAGGCACCGTCCCTGGGCAGGAATGTTTTATTATTTTGTACGGGATATTTTCCCTCACATAAATTGCAACTCCACCGCCACGACGGAGCTCTCTATCATTCCTCAACAAGACATATCCAGGTAAGCTAACAAAAGATGAACCAATACTCCCCTTGAGCCAGGTCTCACTGACAAGTATGAGATGATATATATTGTGCGAAAAAGTATTGACCAGATCACAATAGTGAGCAATCAAACTTTGCGCATTAATATGGCAGATAAGTAAGTTATTCGGAGGTATATCGGTATGTGCATCACACTCGGTGTCAACAATATTTGAAGAATAGTCAGTGTCAACAAGATTAATCAACTCTTCCGCAACATCATCAAAGGATAAAAAATTTGAGTGAGGAGAAGGAGGTAGGATCATGACTCAGACGTAGTATGTATTTATTTTTCTATTACAAAGGTCGGCGGCCATCTTGTCAGTTTTGCAATTAAATGCCTCACTCTTAAGGGACGATTAGTGAGGGAGTTAGACATTCGGTTTCTATATCTATGGGGTTTTAACACATGAGCTTAGAGTTTGGCGTAAAATACAGATTAGCTCTGTTGTTGCTGGAATGGTGACGTATTCGAGAATAGACTATTTTATAACTGCTGCAGCTGAAGCATTTAAAGAAGAGCGATACTACCCGTTTTGTTAATGTTTTCCAAATGACTTATTCGGATCAATTTTATTCGGCAATATCGTTTTAGCGACTTTTTACTTCGGATCACGCACGTCTGCGTGGAGGGACATGAACGCAAGACTTTTCCAGCGAACGCACGTGTCTAGAGTTCAGAGACGGACTCCGGTCAAAATGACTGATTCTCGATTTTCCTAATACCCATTTGTGTGCGTGTTCCTAGTGGAAAAAGAGCTATGGTTCTAACCAAATGCTCATAATTTCCGTATATCCATAAAATGTCTCTATCGATTATGTTCGACTTCCTCTTGAAGAGTTTGATTGAAATATAATTATTCTGAGCTTGTATACTTTGATATAGAGGTGTGCCCTTTTTGACTTTATAGGTGTCGTATAAGTTATTTCAAAACGTTTATAGCTACATGGAACCTAACCTAACCTTTTTTTTTCCGCCTTCATAGGAGGGGAAAATCTTAGAAGACTTCCTGGCAGCCACTTGGGATTAGCGACTGGCACAGGTTCGTGTGGGACTCACACCTACTAAAAACCCCTCCTAAGTACCTAACACAACCATCACCAGTAGAGTCCCAAGGACACCGACTCTTGCTGGCGGATTGCGAATAGGGGCGGAACATTCACTGCGCGAGCAGTATAGAGCTTGTATTGCACTCCGGAAAGGTTTCGTTGTCTTACGAAGAACTCGTGGGGGTCAACTAACTCTTTTCGGCGGTTCCGTGTTCACCTGGCTCTGGTTACGGAACTAGGAGAGCCCAGGTATAGATCCTCGGAAGGTCCTGACCCCGTCCAGCCTTCAGCCATGCGGCTAATGGCAGTACGGTTGTGTGGCCTGTTGATACTCGAGGACTTGGCTCCAAGGTTGTGATAGCACTATGACTGTACTCCCCAGAACTATGCCGGGCCCGTAAAGAACTAGGGATGAGAGACGGAGCTCATCCTCTCGCCTAGTAATAGGATTGGGACAGCAGCCATATCGGACCACCTCCTCTAGCTAGTCGTTCGACAACTTTGCTTGCTAGCTCTGTCTCCAGTGTCTCAAGGTGGCGAACCTAGGATGGTGGCAAAGATATCACGATCTAAGCCTCATCTAGACAGCAGCCCTGTATGGGAAGGGATTAAAGGGTATGGTCATTCTTGGTTTGTCGTTTATTACAGCTACTTAAGCCCGTACACCACGACAAGGTGATGACCACGAACGGGAACCTAACCTAACCTAACCTTACCCTTTTTTTTTATCCGCCTTCATAGGAGGGGAAAATTCTCAAGACTTCCCCGGCAGCCACTTGGGGATTAGTGACAGACACAGGTTCGTGTGGGACTTGCACTCCACTAAAAACCCCTCCTAAGTACCTAACACAACCATCACCAGTTAGAGTTCCAAGGACACCGACTCATACTGGCGGATTGCAATTAGAGTCGGAACATTCACTGCACGAGCAGTATATGTGTCACCCATGCACTCTCTCAAACACTCACTGGGAATTTGGGGATGTGAGGAAGAGCTTGTAGTGCACTCCGGAAAGGTTTCGTTGTCTTCACGAAGAACTCGTGGGGGTCAACTAACTCTTTTCGGCCGTTCCGTGTTCACCTGGCTCTGGTTACGGAACTAGGAGTGCCCAGGTATAGATCCTCGGAAGGTCCTGACCCTGTCCAGCATTCGGCCATGCGGCTCCCGGCAGTACGGTTGTGTGGCCCTGTTGATATTCGAGGACTTGGTTCCAAGGTTGTGATAGCGCTATGACTGTACTCCCCAGAACTATGCCGAGCCGTTAAGAACTAGGGGAGAGAGACGGGGCTCATCCTCTCGCCTAGTAATCGGATTAAGCCAGCAGCCATATCGGACCACTTCCTCTAGCTAGTCGTTCAACAACTTTGCTTGCTAGCTCCTGTCTCCAGTGTCTCAAGGTGGCGAACCTAGGATGGTGGCAAAGATATCACGATCTAAGCCTCACCTAGACAAGAGACCTTGATGGAAAAGGATTGAGGGGTATGGTCATTCTTGGTTCGTCGCTTATCTTTTTTTTTTTTTTTAATTCGCCTTCGTAAGAGGGGAAAATCCTACAGACTTCCCTGGCTGCCACTTGGAATTAGTGACTGACACAGGTTTGTGTGGAACTTGCACTCCACTAAAAACCCCTCATATGTACCTAACACAACCATCACCAGTTAGAGCCCCAAGGACAACGACTCATACTGGCGGATTGCGATTAGGGGAGGAACAATCACTGCGCGAGCGGTAATGTGCCACCCATGCACTCACTCAAACACTCACTTAGGGGATGTGAGGAAGAGCTAGTATTGAACGCCGGAACGGTTCCGTTGTCTTCACGAAGAACCCGTGGGGGTCAACTAACTCTGTTCGGCCGTTCCGTGTTCACCTGGCTCTGGTTACGGAACTAGGAGAGCCCAGGTATAGATCCTCGGAAGGTCCTGACCCCATCCTGCCATCGACCATGCGATCACCCGGCAGTACGGTTGTGTGGCCCTGTTGATACAAGTTGATATGTTGATATGACTGTACTCCCCAGAACTATGCCGGGTCCGTTAAGTCCGGTTCGTGTGGGACTTCAACACCACTAAAGAAAAACCCCTACCGTTGCCTACAGCGACACAACCAGTTAGAGTCCCAGGGACACCGACTCATAGAACTGGCGGTCGCAACGGGCGCAGACACCACTGCGCGAGCAGTATACGGTCGCTCCTACGCTCTCACTCCCGCTCTAACTTGGAAATTGGGGATGTGAGAAGGAGATTGTTTGCTTCTGGAACGGTTCCATTGTCTCACGAAGAACTCGTGAGAGTCAACTAACTCTGTTCCGAGTCTTCCGTGATTCACCCGGTTCTGGTTACGGAACTCAGGATCAACGGGTATAGATCCTCGGATGGCCTTGACCCCATACACCCCTTCGAACATAAGCCACTCCAGCGTGTATGTTCGTTTGGCCCTGTTATCGAGGATTTGGCTACGAGGTTGCGGTGTCAGTCAGACATTAACGTTACTTCTCGGGTCTCCCTCAGGGCTGGTAGTACAGATCTGAGGTGCCGGGTAGGTCATAGTTTCTCTGATATCGCCACGACTGTTATCAGTCGTGGCCTCCTGGTTCGGACACTAACGTTACTCCTTGGGTCTGCCCTTGGTCCGAGGACTTAGGGGCCAAGAGAGTCATAGTTGTTCCTGGCATGTGACACTAGCAGTATTTTTTGGGTCTACCCCGAGTGTGGGACTCGGGGGGTCAAGGTGCCGTAGTTATCACGCCGCTCTCTCGTGGCAGTCGTCGACAACTTCGCTTGCTTACTCAATCTCCAGCGTCCCTAGCGGGCAACTAGGGGTGATACGCTTAGATAGAGTCCTTGGATGGGAGGAAGTAGGGTATAATTTGGTCCACATTGAAGAAGATGCGGAGATTTGCTCCGGTACATCAGAAAGAGTTAGCGCGAAAAGTGTGCGTGATGCAGAAAAGTTGTAGGAGTTGCTAGGTGCTACGAATGCGGAAAACCTCCGATAATAGTTGAATTATACGGTAGGCAGATCAGGAATAGAGTATCTGCAATATTATAGGGGGGATGAATCTAGAGAGAAAATACTGGAGCAGAGTCTTGAGTGTGAGAGATGTTTATCTGACGGAGTAACTCAGATCATCATAAGAGGAGAATCAGATACTCATAGTGGGTAGTTGATAGTTACTTAGAGAATTAAGGAGTTGAAGTTGTGGTATACTTGTGTCATTGCTCATCCTCATGATAAGTGAGGATGTCACATGTAGAATGAAAAGATTAATTAAAGACAGTTCTGATTAAGATATCATAGAGATTATAATTATTAATTCAAGCAGAAATTTCTGTTGTTCCTGAAGGTATCCAGATTAGAAGAAGAAGATGAGGAGGTGGAGTGTGCTCTTTTACTTAATCATATCGGAGACAAAGGGTTACAGATTTATAATACGTTCCAATTTGATAAACCTTCCGATTCCGATCAATATTAGTTGGTTCTAGAAGTTCGATAATCATTTCAAACCTATAAAAAATGTAACATAAGAAAGATATATGTTCCTCACCAGGGAAGTGAAAACAGAGGAAAGAGTCGACGAGTATGTTACTTCCTTTCGTCAATTTAGTGAATTCTGCGAATTCAAAGACCTAAAAGACAGTCTCATAAAAGTTAGACTCGTCTTGGGAATCAAAGACGAGGCAGTTAAGGATAGACTATTAAGAACAAGGAACTTGGATTTGAATAAAGCTGTGGAAATTTGTAAGGCTGCTGAGATAACCAGAAGCCAATTGAAAGCAATCACCTCAAGGAATACAAATATCGAAAGTGAAGAATTCGTTAATACGATAAGAGAAACAAAATTCCCAAAGTCCATTATCAAGAAGATCAGAAGATTCCAGAGAAGCTGATAATAAAAATCATTTCAAGGCGCAATCGCAGAGAGGTAACAATGCGCATATTTCCTCAACATCGAGAACCTGGCGGCATGGTAAACAAAACAGCCTAGCTGTGGGAAATGTGGTGAGCATCATCGTCCAAGATCTTGCAGAGAGGATGGGAGAAGATGCGAGAAATGCAAGAAGATGAATCATTTCTCATATTTATGCAGAACCTAGAAGCAACATGTCAACAACGTTGACAAGTAGTCGAATTCTGATAATGAAGATTTATTTTTGGAACTGTAAGTAAACATGGTGATAGTGAAGAGTGGACAGTGAAACTAACAATAAATAGTAATGATTTGAGTTTCAAGGTGGATTCAAGTGCACAGGCTAATATCTTTTCTTTTAGTACATGCAGATATTTGATAAAATTGAACTTGAAAATGTAGAACTAAACTATACACATATACAGGTGAAACTTTGAGCATTTAAAGTAATGACTATACTGTTAGTTTTAATTTTGTAGGAATAATGGACCTAATATTTAGGACTTCAAACTATAAATCAACTTAAAATAGCAGAAGTGTTAAATTATGTTGGATAGAAAATTTAGTAGAAGAGTTAAGAGAAGTTTTTGAAGGTATAGGTTGCGTTCCGGGACAATATACATCTTACTGCAACTTATAGTTAAATTCATTTTTATTCCAAGTTGCTTGCTTGTTTCGTGCGGCCCACGTATAGTCATCTCATTTTCCCGATTGACGCGTAACATATGTTGGAGCATATGACCTATGTCGCCAGAAAGAACGAAGTCGTCGTTCATACACACGTCGACGCTCGTTCGGTGCAGTGCCACACTTTCTTCGCCGTAAATTTCTCGTTGATTTCTACAAATTTGAACTCTGGTGAAAAAAGTGACTATTATAGCTCGCGAGTGCATGGACAGAGAATTCAACCGTACTGAGAAACCAGGTAGGCAATGCTCCAGCATTCGATTCTCTTTTCGAGTCATTTTTTATCAGAATTTCATTGTTAATTTTTCTATTTCGTTTCCATTTAATTTTCAAAGGCCCTTGTCGTGCCAATACAGTTAAAGCTGACAGAAAAATAAGACCTGTTATTCATGCAGCTAGACAGGTTCCATTTAGTATAGTGATAGGTTAAGAGAAAATTGAATAAATTAGTAGAATAAAATATTTGTCATGGAGAATGATCCGACTGAATGGGTCAATTCTCTTGTTATTGTAAGTAAACCGAATGGTGATTTTAGGCTGTGCATTTAAACAAGGCTATATATAGGGAACATTTTCAAATACCTACATCCGAAGAAATCATAAAAGATTTAAAAGAAGCAAAATTATTTTCTGTATTAGATGTAGCCAGTGGTTTTTGGAGTACTCAGCTCGATAAAAGAGTTCTAAATTATGCACCTTCAATACTCCCTTTGGAAGATATCGCTTTCTTCGTCTTCCTTATGGCTTGAAAAGTGATATTGAGGCCCTCCAACGGAAGATGTTGGAGTGTTTTGAAGAAATTGATGGCACAGCAATTTAAATTGATGACATTTTAGTGTGGGGTTCAAATAGAAAAAAACATTATGAAAGATTAAAATTAGTATTAGAAAGAGCGAAATTGAACAGTGTCAAATTTTCGTAGAGATAAATGTAAATTTAATGTTTACAGAATAAAATACTTTGGACATATAATTAGTGATAAAGGTAAACAACCTGATAATAGTAAAATAGAAATTTGTAAAAATTTATCCAGAACTAGGATCAAGAAGGTATTCTGAGTTATGTTCATGAATTTATTCCAATTTGTCCGATCTAACTCATCCTTTAAGAGGACTACTAAAGTAGGAAAGTTCTCTTCGGTGAGAATGTCATAATAAAATGTTTTGATAAATTGAAAAATATTTTGACTTCACCGCCAGGACTACAATATTATGATTCAAAATTTCCTATAATATTAACAGTAGATGCCAGTTAATTTGCTCTTGGTGCGGCACTACTTCAGAATAAAAAACAGTAGCATATTCATCTAAATCTCTTACATCTACCCAACAAGCTTATGCTCAGATTGAAAAGAATTACTTGTAATAGTCTTTGGTTGTAAAATTTTTCATCATTTTATTTTTGGGAAAGAAGTGGCTATTGGAATTGATCATAAACCTCTTATAGGCCTGTTAAAAAATCTCTAATTCAATGTCCCATGGGACTTCAGAGAATGCTGCTTGATCTTCAAAGATATAATATAACATTAGTGTATAAGCCAGGCAAGGAAATGTACATAGCTGATACTTTAAGTAGAATAAGTACGGCAATTTCACAAGAGGAAAATATTATTGATGAAGAGAATATGAGGCTCAAGTGAGTTTTTTGACTAATAATTTCCCAATAAGTCATGGTGAGCTTGAAAATTCAAAATTGAAACAGAAAAGGATGAAGAGCTTCAAAATTTAATGGCTTATGTAAAACATGGCTGGCCAACCTTTCGATCTTGATGTAAAGATGATGCTAGATCATATTGGAGAATAGGAAATGAAAATGTTATAATCAATGACGTTTTATATCGTAATAATAGTATAATTGTACCTGAATTATTAAGGAAGGAAATGTTGAAAATTTTACACTTATGTCATCTTGGAGTAACTGAAACAACACTATGAGCTTTAGATGTGCTTTACTGGCCAGGAATATCGTATGACATTGAGAATCTTGTTTTGTCTTGTCCAACATGTAATGGACTTTCGAGAAATAATTGTAAGTAACCACTAAGTCCACATTAAATTCCTGATTTGCCCTGGATAAAACTTGGTGTTAATCTGTATGAACTAAATAATGTTATGTATTTGATAGTACTTGATTATTTTCAAAATTTATTGAAATACGAAGGCTATTTTCAATCACCAGTGCTAGCATTTTAAGTAATTTGAAAACTTATTTTCAATTCATGGAATACCCTGATATTGATCTCTGATGGGGGTTCATAATTCACAAGTGAAGAATTCAAAATTTTTATAGTGAATTGGTTCTAAGCATGAAATTTCCAGCCCATTGTATACCCAATCAAATGGTATGGTTGAAAGGAGCATTCAAACTATCCAGATCTGATCAGAAAACGTCAATATGATAAACTGATATTAATTCTGTTTTTTTGGAACATCGTTTAACTCCGATATCTAATAAGATTTTGTCTCCTTCTGAAATTCTGTTCGAAAGAAAAATTATAGTATTCTTACCAAATTCGAATTTTAATAAAAATAAATCTAAATATGAAGAGGCAGGGTGCATACGTCAAAAAAAAGTTATTGAGTTCCAGAGCTGTGCCAAAGCATTGTGCTTAGTGCTTGTGAAAGCACTCTAAGCACTTTAGTGCTTCGGAGCACTGTGCTCATGAGCACTTTTCAAAGGCTAGTGCTTAGTGCTTGTTTTTCGAGCACTCTCGCGAAAATCTTAGTGTTAGTAATCCGCTAAGCACTAAGCCTTTCCGAATTCTTGAAGTAGGGTCAATATAAGCAGGTACGGTATTTGATTTTTATGTGCGCAAAGAGAATATGATCGTTTTGAATTACTATTCAGTATTTCTTCAGTCACCATTGATTTGACTTTATGGTTATGAAGGCCATTTTAACGTTATCCAAACATTTTAAGAGTTCGAAATTGATCGAATGGATATTCTAGAAATTATTGCGAAAACCAAATTCCAGATGCTCATAACTGCTGAACTATCCGACGGATTTGGCCCAATTACGAACTTGATCGAGATAATTGAGATATTTTGACAATCAACATATTGGGTAAATATGAAAACTCAAGGTCATCTCCTTCGGAAGATAGAGAGTAAACGGCTGGCCGGCGGGCAGAGTACTCAAGTTTGAGCACGGCTTCTTCAACAGGAAGTCGAACCCAATCCTCAATTGAGACCATTTTCAAAAAATTACAAGCGTTTTGGCTAAACCATAGCATGCTGGTCCACTTGGAATAAGTGCGCAAAAAGAATCATTGTCTCAATACTAAACATGCAAATTTTAACCTGATCCCTTTTCCAAAAACGACTACCAAATAGGCCTTCCCCGTGAATCGCCCTGTCTATGCTTGATAAGGAAAATATAAATATATACACCTAATTTTTTTCAGTACCTTTTGGCGCGCTTATTCCTAGTGGAACAGCGTGCTATCGTTTTGCTCAAAGGTCTGTAATTTTCGAATATCGAGCCGAAAATGGCCTCAATCGATTGGGTTTGACTTCCTGATGAAGAATTCGAGGTCAAAATTGAGTATGTCCGGCCCGCTGGCCCTCCGGCCGTATACTCTCTATCTTCCGAAGGAAGGGACCTAGAGTTTTCATTTTTTCAGAATAGGTCGAGTGTCCAAATATCTCGGTCAAGTTCGTTATTGGGCCAAATCCATCGAATAGTTTAGCAGTTAATAACATTAATTTCTTGAATATTCATCCTATCAATTCGTAACTGAGAGAATGTCTAGATAGCGTTAAAAGGAAGGAGTGTGTCAAATTTCGAGAAAATCGTCACGAGAGAAAATTTTTTAAAAATTCCCAAAATGTTTTTTTTCAATACACGATATCTCATAAGTTATTCGTCAGATAACAAAAATTTAGGGCATTTATGCAGGGTATAGGTACCTAAAATATTTTAAAATTTCATCATCATAGCGTACAATCTCCAGAAGATATAAGAGTTTTTCTGAAAATGAAGTCACAGATTATATTTCTATCTACGAATTCACATCACATCAACTATAAATCTCTATGAGGGTGGTTTTATTTTTATGACAAGTTGTCATAATGAGTGAATATTGAGCCGAAAATGAAACTAATTCTGTGGGTTCATTTTTATGACAAACATGTCTAAAATACTGGTGTGTGCAGTTGTCATATTTTGAATGGAAATGTCATTATGAATTTTGCGACAAGAGGACTATTTTTTTCCCAAATGTCTGTAATTTCTGAATATCGAGCTGAAAATGATCGCCATCGGTTGGATTTGACTCGTGATGAAGAAACGGTGGTCCAGTTTGAAAATGTTTGGCTGAATAATCTCTATCTTCCGAAAGAGATGAGATAGAGATTCCATATTAATAGAATTAGTTTATTAACCAAATATAAGTCAAGTTAGTTATTGGGCCAGACCTGTCCGATAGCTCAGCAATTATGAATCTGAAATTCGGTTATAATTGATGACACTCAAATACAACAACTTATATATGGTATAGAAATGTGGAAAGAATGTCAGATCGAAGAATTTGCTGAACTGTAAGTTCACTCAACTTCCATTTAAGATATATGTTTATTGATTCTTTCACACTCATTGTGCTGGCTGATTTTGAATCGCACTCTTTTTAAGTCTGAGAAAAGACTTTAGAACAAGCGTGTAAAAGCTCCTGATCTCACGTCAGTGCTTTCCACATTTTTTCAGTAATGTGTTCTGGCTTATAAAATAATTGGTCCTCGATTATTAATTCAACTTTATGCATTGATTAGGAACAGCCATTCAGATTCAGATCGACGAATAAGATTAACTAGTACCAGAATGTAAATTGAATGCATGCGTTTCACAAAACAAATAAAATGGCTGTTGAGTTTTTCCCAATCTCGAAATCATAATTTTAGATATGTCGATGATGCTAAAGAGTTCTCATTTAAATCAAACAACATTACATAAAATAGTTCCCACTAAAGTGCTTAGTGCTCGAAATATTCAATTACTTTTGCAAAAGTGCTCGGTAATCCGGAGCCTTCTGTCGAAAGCGGTGCTTAGAACTCGAGACTCAAAGCCTTTTTTCGAGTGCTTAGGGCTTAGTGCTCAAGCACTTTTTCGGTGCTTAGCACAGCTCTGTTGAGTTCAAAGTGTATTTTGATAGAAGAACAAAATACTTATCACCTTTGAATATAGGTCAAAAGTTTATATTAGATAAAGTAAGCTTTGGATTCCTGGAGTTGTAATGAAGAAACATAATTCATATTCATACGTTGTGAAAGAAGATGAAACTAATCGATTTAAACGTAGAAAATTAGTCGAAACCAATGTATGTTAGTGACAAATTATATTATGATAGTGATGATGATGGTGATTGTAGCTTTGATGAAAGGTGAAACATTGCCAGAAGCTTCCAAATGTGAAATCGGATGTAAGTCAGGAATTGAAAATGAGAAGAATAAAATTGATAATGGGATTGATGTGCAGCCTTCAACGTCTAGAACACCAGTTTCTCGGTATGGTAGGAAGATTAAAAGACCTGATCTCTTATCCTATTCATAGTTTGTAAGTATAATAACTTTGTAACGAAGTAGTTTTGTTTGCGTGGCAGAAACCCGTTGACCTTGATCGACTCCAGCGAAATCACGCTGAGCGGTGGGGACACCGACCGATCATTCCCACCTCCATCAGCAGTGCGCACGACGTGTGTTGTTGGAGGGGACCGAGAATGGTATTTATAGGCGAGTCGAGCACTGGAACGGCAGTTCCTCGCACGGCGCGGAACTCAAAATAAGAGGAAAGCCTCTACCGTTTAGTGGGGACGGTCCAGCCAGTGTTGTTAGTGCTGGTAGTGAGTTCAGTGGTAGGCAGACATACCAAGGTAGGAAAGGGGTATAGAGAGGGGACCGGAGGACCACTTGTGGAGGACGAGATTCCAGGAGGTGAGTGTGAGGTTCGATCGTTGAGACCGAACGACGGCTGCAGGAGGGCGTCTAGGGCGTCACTTCCTTTACGAGTCCTTTAGCCGGTATTGCGTTTCCGCCGTCTGGGTGCCGAGATGAGGAAACTCAATCGTCCCTAGATTGTGGGCCGTTTTATCTTGGCGGACTCCTGCTGTCCATCTCTCGGGGCTGACGTTGATGTACGAGATGAGGAAACTCAATCGTGCTTAAGCCGAAGCTTTCCGTGACGTGGGCTGCTGCGCGGTGAGGGTCGTGGTGTGCCCCCCCCCCTGTTGTCGTTTGCCGAACCGACCCCTGGAAGGCACGGGTTGGTCACGGGTGTCGGCTGGGTCCTTTAGCCGGATTGCGGATAAGTGAGGCTTTGGTTTCCCCCCCCCTCTCACTTTAACCCCGAGACATTATCATTTCTTATCACACGGCCTTAGTAATTTTTATGCCTAAGACATTTTGCTTACCTAATTCTTTCTGATGCCTAATACATCGAGTAACTCGCCACTGTAATCGCTTTATGTGCACTCTAACCCCTTCACGGAATGTTACTGGACTTTTGGTGATTGATTAGTAGATTTGGGACTTGGGTTTTTAAAGGTTTAGGACTATGAAGATTTTGTGATTTAGACTAAGGACTGTTGTACCTGATATGAACTGTTGATTTGTTTTAAGGATTGTGAGACGTGTTAATTTGGAAAGTTCGTTTATTTAGTACGAATAGAGAGTATATTTTTAGTTAATATTGGTGACACCTCTACCTCCAACAGCTACCCACTTCATTCTCCACTGGAGTCTACCTAGGCTCGAGCTTCTGGACATTCCGGAGGAGCTCGATAGGTGAGGGTGACGCCCTCAGAAGCAAATAGTCTGGCGCCCGAGTTTACTGATAAAGGAACTACGGGTCAGTACCCGTAGATTAGCGTTCACGATTGTGACAAAAATGATCGGGTAATGTGACATGTGTTAAGAATAACTGCTTTCTGCATGAGTGGTAATGTTCGTTCTATGTCTAGAAGGGTCAGATGGTGTTCCAGCTTGTCGCGAACCATGCCTGTGGCCGTGATGACTAGCAGATGGATGATAACTGAGTCATATCTCCACAGTTCTTTCATTTCTTCAGCGAGATTTGTTAATTTTCTGACCATATGCATTTTGAATATTGTGGTCTTGGGGTACAGTAACATCAATCAAATGAATTGTTTTTCGTTCCTTGTCCATCAAGATGAGGTCCGGTCTGTTTGCTCTGATAGTTCGGTCAGTCTGCACAGGTCGATTCCAGTATACTCTAGTGTTTTCATTATCAAGGACTTCTTCTGGCTGATACCTGTAATATGGAGGCAAGGGATCTTCCAAGAGTAACGTGTTTCGGGCTAGTTGCTGATGAGCAATCTTCGCTATGTCATCATGTCTTTTTGTGTATTCTCGATTTGCAAGTGTGGTGCATGCTCCAATAAGATGTTCTATTGTCTCCGATTGTGTTCCGCAAAGTCTGCATTTGTCGTCTATCAATTCCTTGAGGATATACTTCCGGTAATTACGTGTGGCTATAACCCGGTCTTGTATTGCTTTTATAATAACCCTCTGTCTCTCCGTATAACTCTCCTCTTTGCAGCCATTTATTGGTTGAGGAGTAATCCACGCTCAAGCTAGAGAGCAAATGCGGGTAGGTACCATGCATTTTCTTAGCTTTCCAGTTTTGTAGTAGCTGTTCATCTGTTAGTCCTCTATCATTATCTTCATCCTGGAGGGAAAGTCGTTGCGGAGTATAGTTAGTGTCAGCTCCGCATACGGCTGAATATAGGTTTGAGTCTCGTTTAGAGTTGAAATATTCTCTTAGTTTGCATATTTGTTCTCCGTGCAACCTTTGGATGTTTAGAATACCTCTACCCCCCTTTGACCTTGGCAGGTTAATACGCTCTATGGCTGAGTTCGGGTGTAGCATTCTATGTTTTGTCATCAGGACTCTAAGTGACCTTGCAGTTGCTTCCATGTCTGTGGCGAACCATTTGATTACACCATACGAGTACGTCAGAACAGGTATAGCGAACGCGTTTAGGGCTTTGATCTTATTACCTGCATTCAATTCAGTTTTGAGGATAGCTCTTGCTCTTCTTTGGAAGATGTCTAGAAGTCTTGTTTTAATTGCTGTATGGTGGATTCCTTTTTATTGTAGGAAGCCCAGATACCTGTAGGGCTGATTATCATCTAAATTTTCAATGATAGCATCCGCTGATACCGGAAATCCCTCGCAGTTTACGATTTTCCTTTTCTAAGATGCAGTGTCTTACATTTGTTCATACCAAACGTCATTGAGACATCCTCCGAAAAATTTTTTGTTATTTCCAGCAGTTTATGTAATTCATCCTTGTTTCTGGCATATAGTTTTTGGTCATCCATGTATAATTGATGGTTCAGTACGTGATTTGCTCTAGATGACTTGATGTTAAATCCGTACTTAGTGAACTTAATTGTTCTGCTGAGAGGATTTAGAGCCAAACAGAACCAAAGTGGGCTTAGCGAATCTCCCTGGTAAATTCCCCTGCAAATGTTCAACGTTTTACTGGTTTGACTTGCTGTATTACTTGTTGTTCTCAATTGTATTGTCCATCGTTTCATTAGTACTCGCAGGCATTTAACAATAGAAGGATGGATTTTATACATCTGTAGTACTTTGATCAGGTAACTATGAGGTACAGAGTCGAATGCCTTTTGATAGTCGATGTAGGCAACATGTAAGTTTCTCTGTTTCTTGATAGCTTGAGATGTTATCACAGCATCGATTATTACCTGCTCCTTACATCCTTGCAATCCTCTGCAACAACCTTTCTGTTCTTCTGTTAGAATGTTATTCGTAGAACAGTGTTTGTAAATTTTGTTAGCCAATATACTGGTGAAAATTTTATATATAGTCGGCAGACAGGTTATTGGTCTGTATTCTGCAGGGTTATTTGGGTTTTCACTTTTTGGAATCAGGAATGTATTTCCTCTAGTTATAAATTCTGGGGTGCATTCAGGTCTGTCCAGCATCTGACAGAATAAATCCAGAAGGTATCTATGGATACCTGAAAGCTTCTTATACCAAAAGCCATGAATAAGGTCTGGGCCAGCAGCTTTCCAGTTTTTTGCTTTTTTCAACGCTTATTTCAGGTCTTCCATGGTGATTGTCGCATTATTCATATGTGTTATTTCCCTTGATCGTTTTTCTTCTTGCTGTAACCATTCGGAAGATTCCTTATATCCTTTCGGTGTTCCCCATATGTTTCCCCAAAATCAGTAAATTGCTCCATCGCAGGTGTATGTTTATTGTCATTCCGAGTGTGATTCGAGGATTCTAAATTTCTGTAGAACTTTCCTTGGTTTCACCGGAAGTCATTGTTCTGTGTCCTTCTTAAATTGCTTCTTCTATATCTCCTAAGCCTCTTACTTAGTACGTTTAAACGTTGAGTATTTGTATCAATTATTTCTGCCAATTTGTTGTTACCAATGTTGGTGAGATCTTCAGTTTTCAGAATTTTCCTAACTTCTTGTGTCAACTTCGCTGACCTATTGTTAGCTTTATATTGTGTTAGACGTCCTAACCTGACTCGTATGATGTCGATTTCTTTCTGTATTCTGACCGCCCAGGGTGGTAATTGGTTCTTTTCAGGTCTTGGTTCCAGCTGGTAGGGTTGTGGTCTTGTCTTTATTCTCAGTGTTTTTACTATAGACACTGCAGTACAGTAAACCAGGCAATGAAGATGCTCTAGTGTTTTGCATTCGTCCACTTGCAGAGGTATGAGATACTTATAAGCAAAGTCTATCAAAGATATTACGTTTTTATTGACCTGTAGTTTAGGTAGGATATGTCTAGTGAGGGGATCTGTATCTTTGAACTGTATTATTGCTGTCTCGAAGTGTTTTCGGAGAGTCTTTTGCATTTCAGATTCTTGTAACAGCATTTCAGACACATCTACCACTATCTCTGTCTCAGGTTGACGGGTATCGTTATTTCTCTCCTCCTCAATTGGCCTTAATTCTGCTTCATTTTGTATTTCATTAGTAATCTCAGTTCGAATTGTTGATATTTCAATAGATGAGAGGAGGCCATTGTTTATGATTGCTCTCTTTCGGTCCATCAGATTTTGTTCACTAATTCTGTTTCTCAATTCTGGATATGTGTTGAGAAAGATTCTGAAGAATTCCCTTCTGTAGCCGATCAATTCTCGTTCTATGTTCGTGCATCTGAAATAGCAACGCATTACATCAGAATTCATTCGATTTGTCCATTTTATGCGTTGTCTGGTTATCCCTGCTCGAGTGGTTTGTTGCGTAAAGCTTTCAAAAACATCCCTAGCAGTTGCAGTAGTGATATTTGTGAGGTTACTGCGATTGTGTGTGGCTGTAGCAGTTTCGAGTTGCCCGACCGGTGCCTGCCTTCTCAGCATCCGGTCACCGTTGGTTCGTATGCTGTCATCACCAGCAACGGCTCCAGTGATGCCCTGGTGCTACGCCCCAGGAGGTATCATTTCATTTCCGAGGCTATTTCCTTCCTTAATCTCCATCATTTCTGTGGGTGGTTGCCATTGCCCTATTAGTCATCGTAATATTCGTAGTCGTTGACCGCCTCTCACGTGGTTGTAGAGTTACTATACATATATACCGTACGTAGGGTTGGACTTCGAGAGGACTTTGAGTGGTCTCATTCTTAGACGGAAGCCACTCGTTAATACTAGATTTTGGTCCGCCCCGAGTATTTGATTTCCTCGGTACCACCCATATCTGGGAGGCATTCCCCTATCCGCCACCTGGGGAGGCGCCCGATGGGGGATCTACCAAAACCCCACACGGGGTTATATTATTATTATTATCGTTTTATTATTATTAATTATTATTATTTAGTCATATCTTTCATTGTTTTCGCGTTCTTTCTCCTCTTCTGCCTTTTCTTTCATTACCTCTTCGATTCAGTCCGTTATGAGGTTCCAGATTTCCTCGTTCTCTAGCATCTTGTCTACGATGTTGTTTTTTGTGAGTTTGAAGTTTTCTTGGTCGCTGATTGCGCCCGTGAGTCTTGATCTTGTTTCGTCCCATTTCTTGCAGATCAGTATGTGATCCGGTTTGTCGAGTCCATCGCAGTTCCAGCAAGTTGCGCTGTTGCTCTTTCCTATCTTTTTCCTATAGGTTCCAAAGCACCCGTTTCCGCTGAGAAATTGAACCGTCCCGTATTCCAGGTCGCCGTGTTTGCGTTCCATCTATTTAAGGGGGTCCTTGATGAGGGTTTTCGTCTATCTCGCTCCTCTATGTCTCCTTGCTTCCTCTGCCCATTTCGCCTTCGTCGCCTCTCTTGCCGTCTTCCTGGGTGTTTGGTAGTTGTAGATCTCTCTTCTTTCTTCGGAAAGCAAGTCTGCTGGTATCATCCCCGCGATGATCAGTGCCGCTATACCTGAAACATTCTTATAAGCTCTGATTGAACTTACCACTACTCCTCTCTGGGCTTTTCTTAGTATGGCTCTTCAGCTCTTGTACTTGGCGAGTGCTCCTGCCCATATCTCGGCTCCGTATAGTAGTTTGGACATGGCTGCGGCTACTAGGACTCTCCTTTTCTTCGATGCTGGGCAGTCTATTCTGGGCATTAGCTTCCTTAGCGCGTTGATTTGAGCCCTGGTCTGCTCCGCTGCGTATTCTATATGCCTTAGAAAGCTTAGGTCTTTGTCTAATATGACCCCCAGGTATTTTATCTGGCTCTTTGTTTCTATGTCCACGCCGCAGATCTTCACTGTGGTTCTATCTAGGGGTGTTCTTCCTATAATTCTGAGTATTTCGGTTTTGTGTGGGGCCATTTCGAGACCTCTGGATCGTAGCCATTCTTCTATTTTCGTTGCCATTTCCTCAGCTTTCTTCCAGGCTTCCTCCGTCGTTGTGCCAGTTGTCATCATGGCAAGGTCGTCGGCGTATGCTACCAGTTTTATGTCCGGGTCTTCAACGGCGAGTTCCAGGATTCCATCATAGAGGATGTTCCATAGTGTTGGACCTAAAACAGAGCCTTGTGGTAGACTACATGTTAGTTTTACCTTATTGTAGGCGGTTCTGAGTTTTCTGTCCTTGATGTAGCCTTTTATGGTGTTCTGTAGGTGGGTCGGGGCTCCTTTTCTCTTCAGTTCTTCGAGTATGGCTTTCCAGTCCGCTGAGTTGAAGGCGTTCTTGATGTCAAAGGTTGTCATCAGTACTATCTTCTGCGTTCGGTGAGTGCCTTCTTTTGCCCATTTGGCGAATTTGGTGACTTCCTCTAGTGCTGTCACGGTGGATTTCCCCTTCCTGAATCCGTGTTGTCTATCTGAAATCAGATTCTTTTCTTCGATTACCTTACGTATCCTGCCGTGGATGAGGTGTTCGTAAATTTTTCCCGCGGTGCTGAGTAGGCAGATGGGTCTGAAGCTGCTTGGCTCCATGCTCGTTTTGCCCGGTTTTCTAACCAGCCTCAGGTCGGCCTCTTTCCATGTTTCTGGGAATTCTGCTTTTTCCATAGGGCATTGTACATCTCTAGTATTTTGTTGCTGCTAGTCTCGAGGATTGCGTTCATGATTTCTGCATTGATGCCGTCCTGTCCGGGTGCCTTCTTCTTGCTCATATTGGATGTTGCTTCTCGAAGTTCTTGCATGGAGAATGCTTCCGTGTCTGGTGTTCCATTTTCTATATCCGAAACATTTCTATTAGGGAATAGTGTAGTAACGATACCTTTTTCAGTTTCTTCGTCCAGGATTCCCCGTGTTCTTAGTCCTACTCGCTTGACTAGGATCTTGTATCCATCTCCCCATATGTCGTTTTCCAATTCATCTATTAGCTCCTTCCATTTCTCTCTTTTTCTCCTGTTGATGGCTCTTTTCAGGTTTTTGACGGTTTCCTTGTAAGTTCGTTCGTATAAATAAATGAATAAATCATTTATTGGTCCCACAAGACAAAGAAAATGTATGTGTTCGAAATTCAAACATAATCCTAAAAAATATTCATATTCGATTACATGCCAAATTCCATTCAAATTATTAAACAATCAAAAGTGGATCACGCCGAGCGAGTCGCTGACCGACCGAAATCTGCTGGCTGGTTAGAAACAATTGACGTAACAAGGGACCTAGAAAATGTCCAAATATGGCAATATTATTGTTATCGTCATTACTGAATTTAGTTTATAAGATTAGTGTGTAATCAATAAAGCATCATTCACCATTAGTTTGATCAATAAACCTCTTTGGCAACTGTGGAGTTAAGACATCCCTTGAACGTTCTGAGTCTGGTCGTTCAGTTGCCTTAAACTTCAAGCAAGTGTTGTTTCAATTCAAAGAATCAACATTTTTGGTCCTTCGAGCCGGATGTTTACAAATTTTGGTTATAGGTCTTCTGATCTCTTTCCCATCCTTGCATCGTATAGTAGCCACTCTCACAAATCCGTAATTTCCTGGGTGACTCTGCGTCACTCTTCCCAAGGGCCAAGAGTTGGGATTAATGTTTTCCTGTTTGACCAGTACGATATCTCCTATTTTGATGTTTTCTTTTCTATCCGTCCGTTCGACTCTGTGTTGCAATCTAGAGAGATATTCCGATGTCCATTTCTTCCAGAAGTCTTATTTCATCTTTTGTACAAGCCTCCATCTATCTTGTAGGGTGATATTCTTTTCATTGACCTCTGGTTCAGGGATTGAATGTAGTGATTTTCCTATGAGAAAATGTCCAGGCGTCAGCACATCTAATTCTTGTGGGTTTTCGGTGATTGGAATAAGAGTTCGAGAATTGAGGCATGCTTCTATTTGACATAGGAGTGTACTCATTTCTTCAAAGGTCAATTTGTGATCTTCAACAATTCTTCGTAAGTGAAACTTCGTAGATTTAACGCCAGCTTCCCATAATCCGCCAAAGTGAGGACTGCCAGGTGGTATGCGGTGCCATTTTATCGCTTTCTCTGCTAATGCCTTCTCTATTGAACCTTCATTAATGAGTTCTCGATATTCTTTGTCTAGTATACGTTTAGCTCCGATGAAGTTGGTTCCATTATCACTGAATATTGCAGAGCATAATCCACGTCGCGAAGTGAATCTTCTTAAGGCAGCCATGAATGCTTCTGTAGAAAGGTCACTTACTGCTTCCAGATGTATTGCCTTTGTTGCGAGACAGACGAAAATGGAGATGTATCCCTTGAAGGATTTGGATCCTCTACCTCTAGATAATCTCATTTGTACCGGGCCAGCATAGTCAATCCCAACATTATTGAATGGGTGAGATGGATTAACTCTTTCTCTGGGTAAATTTTCCATTTTCTGGACACATGGAGTGGAACGATATCGAGTTCATATAACGCAACTCCTCATTATGTGTTTTACTTTATTTTTTCCATGCGGTATCCAGTATTCTTGTCTAACTTGACTCAATGTCAGCTGTGTTCCTCCATGCAAGGTTTCATAGTGTGCGTTTCGGATAATTATATCCGTCAGATGGCATTTTGTTGGTAGAATTATTGGATGTCTTTGGTTGAAGCTCAGTGATGAGTTTTGTAATCTACCTCCGACACGAAGCACTCGCTCTTCATCTATGTAGGGGTCCAAGTTTTTGAGGTGATCAGTCCTTTTGATGGTTAGATTTTTGTTCAATCTGGTTAATTCTTCTTGAAAATGTTCATTCTGTAACACTTTTATGAGTTTTGTTTTCGCCCATTGAAGTTCTGCCGGTGTGATGAATGGACGTACTCGCCTTGTTCTTGAGTCGATCGTATTCCTAGATCTGCAATTGTCTATGAACCTTTTGCAATAAGCCGTCACTCGTTTTGTCTTGTACCAGGATGAAAGTTTTGTTAACAATTCTAGAGGTTCGTTGGTTTTGGTGTTAAGCACATTTAGTTCTTGAAATTCTTCGTTTTTATTACGATTTCTTTTGAAATCCATTCAGTTGTCTTGATTTCATTACTTGATGATTCGAGCCACGTAGGTCCATTCCACCATAATGTGTTTTTCTGGAGTTTACTTGGTAGCGCGTTTCCTGACAGGTCAGGAAAAAAATTAGTTATTACATAGCATCATCAAAAGCATCACTCAAAAATTCATTAACAGAATAATAACATTTTCTAGATAACAAAGTCTTCACACTCCCCTTGAATTCTCTGATATTGAGAGATCGAGTATGGGAAGGTAAATGATTAAATAATTTTATGCCCTGGTACATGGGCGTCTTTTCAAACATTCTGGATCTATGCTTAGGTATAGACAGGACATCTTCACTTCTTGTATGGTAATTATGAAAACTAGATAGTTTTGGGAGGCTATTCTCTCTCTCCTTAATATTTACTAAGGTTCTTAGAATGAAAATACTAAATAAGGTGAGAATACCTTTTTGTATGAAAACTGGTCTACAGGAAGACTTTGGACTCATACTAAAAATCATGCGCAAAATTCGTTTTTGGACGATAAAAACTCTATCGACTTCTGAAGAATTTCCCCAAAGAAGGACGTTGTAAGACAAATGGCTATAAACCAAGCTATAATAGATATTGATCAGCGATGACACAGGCAGTAAATGTCTTACTCTATTTATTGCAAAAAACGAACGACTCAACTTACTACAAACTGAGTCAATGTGACTGAACCATCTTAGATTTTTATCTAAATGAATTCCAAGAAGCTTAACACTATCTTTGGATGTGGTTACTGTACCTTGGTGGCGGAGAATCAGATTCCTACTACATATACCGATAAAAAATGAATAATTTCGGTCTTGTCGATGTTAATCACGAGATTATTTCTACGGCACCATTCCACAAAAAAATCGAATAAAAAATGGCACAATATTTCGAGCTCTTCAAAAGAAGAACCCCTGACAGCAAATGACGTATCATCAGCAAACAGAACTATAGAGCACATCTTTGAACAGGATGAAAAACCGTTGCGTAAACAAAACTGCAATAACTCATGTCTTAAATTTTCGGGAAGGTCGTTAACGAATATGAGGAAAAGCAGGGGTCCAAGAACAGATCCCTGCGGAATTCTCAATTTCAGAGTGTACTCGGAAGACAGAGTATCTCCGACTTTGATATTCGATGGCCGTTTCTCGAGATAACCTCTCAACCATTCCAGGAATATACCCCTGAAACCAAGGTTATAACATTTTTCCATAATGAAGTTGAAAGAGAGACTGTCGAAAGCTCTTGAAAGGTCAAAAAACAATCCAGGAACGTAGAAGCCATCATCAAGACACCCGTATATATATTCCGTGAACTGAACTGCTGCTGTTTGTGTTGGGCGGCTAGATCTGAAGCCATGCTGTGCAGGATTCAAAATATCATATTTTTCCATTCATTCCATTCCATTTCCATTTCATTCTGCCCAGGACTATTTTTTCAAAGACTTTTGAGAACGAGCTCAGAAGGGATATTGGCCTATAGTTGGTAATATCATGAATGCTATTTTTCTTGAAAACTGGAATAACCGTAGCCCTCTTCACTGACAAATTGATGCAGTGTGCAAAATGTCCACATATCGATGGACCTATTACTTTCAGAATTCTGGCAGACACGGAGTCCGGACCCGAAATCTTGTTATGTTTCAGTGACTTTATTGCGTCAGTAACTTCCAGCTCAGAAACTGGATGGAAGAAAAATGTTGAATTCGCCAAAGAGGAGGTGGTACATGTTGTGGACAGAATATCATTATAAAAATGATTAAGTGTTTTCTCAGCTACCGTTGAAAAATAATTAGCAAAGATGTCTACAACTTTTTTTGGATTACTATAGGACACTCCATCGACATCAAGTTCAATTGGATCATTTCTTTTTCTGTTCCTCCCGGTCAATGAATCAACCATGTTCCATACTGTTTTACTTTTATTTCTAGATCTAGATATTAGAATATTATGAAATTGGAATTTAGAGTCCTTCAAGAGTAAATTATAATTAAATTTCGCGTTTTTGTACAGGGTGAAAGTTTTTTGGGTCTTCAAATTTGAATGAAGCCAATGCAAATTCATGAGTTTAGCTACAATTATCTCATGAGTAATCCAACCTTTGGTTTGATGGTTGTTGGTGCTCAACTTAACAAGAGGGCAGCACAATTCGAATGTGCTCTGAATTGTGGCAATAAATGAATCAAAACATGAATCGGTATCATCGCTCTCGTATTTATCCTGAAAATCTGACTTTGATAGATGAAAAAGAAATTTTTCTATTTTGAACTGGCTCAAGTTCCTAACTAATCTAGGTAATGAATGCTCAACTGTCACCTATCTTACATTTACGTCCATCATAATAGCCTTATGGTCACTTAAATATGTTTCAAAAACCTCAACACAATATTCTGAGGGATCAACGTCTGTTAGTATATAATCAATTTTAGAAACAATTGTTCTACATGTACTATCTGTGAACACTCTAGTAGGCTTCTTTGAGGAAATTTTCATATTGAAACATTCGAACAAATCAATAAACCGTTTAAGATTTGAACAATCAGTTTTCAGATAGTCAATATTCATATCACCACACAAAAAGATCATATCAGCCAAATTTGAACAGTGATTCAAAGCATATGACAATCTCTCAAGAAATACTTCTATATTTCCTGAACCCGGTCGGTAGACACATAAGATAGCAATTCGGCACTTGTTAGTCAAAATAATGATACCACTTATCTCACAATTCATCTCATCTGAAAAGACAGAAACACTCAGATTTTTCACTTTCACGCCACTCTTAACATGGATCATTGATCCTTCATGACCTCGAGTAGGTTGACAGTGAAAATCATCAATCAGGTAGCCAGGTAATGTCATTGTTTCCACACTATCAGGAGTACACCAGTGTTCAGCAACACTAGTAATTTCAGGACCAACATCGTTAAGAAGCATTTCCAGATTTTCCAATTTATTGGAGACACGCTGTATGTTCAACTGTAAGAGTCTTAATTTAGAATTCTTATCGAAGGTTAATCTACTGGACGGTTGTTCTTTCAGAGTTGAAAAAAACGATGAATGCTCGCTCTATTCGGCCAGTTTGACCTGTCTAAGGCTTTATCATATTCGGAGCTCGGTATACACACTTTGAAAGAAGAGTAACTTTCAGGGTATTTGGAAGATAGCTTTTCATAACTCACTGATGAGAAGTTCTTTCTCATAAAATCCCGCAGGTTTTCAGCTGTTGTATCAGGTTTCAGATTAGATACATGCAACATATAATTGTGGGTTTTTCCTGCGTTTCCTTCTTTCTGCGTTACAGGTTTTCGTAAGCGTTCTTATTTCCTGGTTCCACCAGTAGACAGGTTTCCTTTTGCCTTTTTGTCTATTCCTGGAGTCAGGCTCGTTACAGGTGTCCTTTATCAGTTTCGTGAAAGTCTCAGGATCCAGTACGGGGGCGTCTTCTCTCAGTCTTGGGTTGCATCTAAGTTTATCCTTCAGTCTTTCGAGTGTGTCGGCGTCCATTGTCCATGTTTCCCTCTTTTCTCGGTCCTTCTTGCTCTGGTTGCCTTCTATTGTGAACGTGATGTTGGCGTGGTCGGATAGCGTGTCGTTCCAAGATGCCTTCCATCCCGTGATCCGGTCGGCGAGGTCTTCCGAGCTAAGAGTGATGTCGATTATGCTCTCGTAAAGCTTTCGGGGTCCAGTACAGGGGCGTGCTCCCTCAATCTTGGGTTCCATCTGAGACTATCCTTTAATCTTTCGAGTGTGTCGGCGTCCATTGTCCATGTTTTCCTCTTTTCCCGGTTCTTTCTGCTCTTGTTGCCTTTTATTGTGAATGTGATGTTAGCGTGGTGGATAGCGTGTCGTTCCATGATGCCTTCCATCCAGTGATCTGGTCGGCGAGGTCTTCCGAGCTAAGAGTGATGTCGATTCTGCTCTCCTGATTTCCTCTCTTGAATGTTGGTACTTTGCCGACGTTGTGGATCACCAGACCTAGTTTTTCTATCCAGTCAATGATTTCTTTGCCTCTGGCGTCGGTGACTTTGGAACCCCAGTGTTCCGACTTGGCGTTGAAGTCTCCTGAGATGACCGCGCTCTTTCCTTCGATGGCCTGTTCCATTCCGTTGAGCCAGCTTGTGAGGTGTCTTGGGTCGTTGTCATTGGGGGAAAGGTAGCAGCATATCACTCGTATGCCTTCTATGTCCGTCCAGCAGAATCCTTCGCCTTTCCCGTTTTTCCCCTTTCTTAGGTCTCCTCCTACGTGGGTGGCGCTAGTGATGGACTTGTCTGTATGAAGTTTCTTCTCTTTGGCTATGTACTCATTTGGTTCCTGCAACAAAGCTAGATCAATACCCTGTGTAGTAATCTTACCCCAGAGAGCATCGTGGGCGTTTTTGCATCTTTTCAGGTTGTTGTGGATAACCGAGATTTTCTTCTTCTCTGTTTCTCCTGCCTCTTCATTAGAGTATTGTTCGTCTTCGTCTTCCCTTTGTTCTGTTTGACTATTTTCGATCGCTTCTTGTCACCAAACCCACTCGGCTCCAGTGAGTGCACAAAGGACCTCCTCGGCTAGCTCTAGAGCTGAGACTACTTATAAAGGGGCGCCACTCTCTTTTATGATAATACAAAAAAAAGGAGGAAAGTACACTAAAGATCTCAGGGTCGCAAAAGAGAGAAAATAACGAACGCACTCTCAGGATGCCAAACGAGCCCGATCACACAAGCGGGTGGTAGCGGCTGGTAGAAAGAATAAAGAGCAATTATTTAATAATATAATGAGCCCAAATGAAATACACAGGGTCCCTCAAACGAGGATATATCTTACAGAAGGTAGATCACTAACTAGTTCTTACCTCACAACCCGAATATTCGATATAATGCTTTATCTCTTACTAAACAAACAGTAATATCACCCAAGGGTATATACTTAGAGCCTCGATGGTAATCGGTACAAATAGCTCTTTACTTATATCTAAGCGACCTTCTCGATAGGTCGGGTTTTATGTACTAAACAGTATTCACTGAATTGGGCCTCTTTGTTGCTAATCAATCTTAACTGAATTCTACAGACTAACCTTCTATAACAGTCTAGGTCGTGGCTTGACTGAAGTACAAAAGGATATAGTTTCTTAACCCATAATTATTCTCACAGTCTCGTAGATGGAAACTGGGCTCAAATATATTTATGGGCCAACGTAGTACAATTTCTCACAGTAATGCGCCCTGGGTAGACGACAGGTGTGGTATCTTAGATGGCGAAATCTGGTGGAGGTCCCCAAAGACAGCTCCCACGGCAGCTCGACGGTAATTCAAAGACAGCCTAGACAAACAGCTAAAAGACTTCAAAGACAATTCAGAATCTGCAGTACCTCGCAACGGTACAATAATAATTCCCAATTCGAAGCAGAATGATGCTAAAATACGAACAAAAATCTAAAATACCTAGTGACAAACATAGGTTAACTCACCAATCCCACGTCGTTTCTCCAAACAAATACGCCACTCTGCTAAAGCGCAAAATCTCACCAACGAACAAACCAAACCAACATGATAAGATTTCTCTCTGGGCTTCAGTTAAAATCCTGTTCTGATCCGCAAAATTGCGATTAATTACTCCAGGACATTTCAACCAAATATGCGGGAAGAACGATGTCTTTGACAACCTACGTCACATGATGACAGACTAAGACCACCGACAACGGCGTCCATCGAAACGTACGAGATAAGCTGACAAACGACTGCGACTAACGCCACCAGTTCGGTTTGCAGGTACTAACTGGAGCGGGAATTTTGAAACCGTGTACTCCCCCTTTTCCTCCGCAGGAGGTCAGCTTAGTTCGCCGACGACTCACACAAGAAACCCCATACCACGTATCCACCACGTAAATCATCAACGCCCCCAAAGGGCAAAAAAAAGTGAAAGATACCCAGTCGCTGAGGGCATCTGGGTACCGGCTTGTCCAGCTAAGCAAAACGAAAATCTCCAACAAAAGGAAGCAATGAAACCGACTCAACGGAAAATCCTCAAGAAAAAAAAAACAAAGGAGCAAAAAAACCGATTCAACCAAAACAAAACAACAACCGAAACAGCAAAGATATCTAATTTCGAAAACAAAAATAAAACTTGACCGGGATCCAAATCGAAGACAACGGTCAAGGTGTTGGACAAGGAGGACTTACTTTATCTAAGGTCTCAACCTCCACGACCCCCATCACATCTCCGAGCGGTGATGTCCAAATCGAAAAAAAAAACTCAAAATCAGGAAACAGTCTAAATAGGTACACTTAACGTCAAAATCGAAAATTCCAAATGGTCCTCGTGGGTAGAGCGCGCTGCGACAATACACGACCACTGGTGTCTCCAACTCGTCGGGAGTTCATTAGGAAAATAAAAAAAAAATCTGAATCAGGAAACACGCCCTCCAATCAAACGCAAAAAGTCACAATCGGGAATTCCAAAACCTACAATAAAAAATAAAAGCAATCAATCGACACGTATGATGTTCGACGTCATATTCCCGAGCATATGACGGTCCAAAAAAAAACATCCCCACCGTCACCGGGACACAAGAACACAAAAAGGGCAAGGCACGAACGACATCCACTCACTGAATTGGACACGTCAGATGTTAGACGGTCAGTATCCCGAGCATATGACGGTGCCAAGAAAAAAAATATCCCCACCGTCACCGGGGCGCAAGACCTTGAGTAAAGGCAAGGTGAAGTATGACTGAAGCAAAACAAAACAAACTAGGCACGTCGGATGTTCGACAGCCATGTTCCCGAGCATTTGACTGTCCCAAAAATATCCCCACCGTCATCGGGGCACGAAAGCACAATAAACTCGAATCACAACGTGACCAACAAATATATCACCCAACCGACAACTCAGAGCCACCAAGATTAGGTGCCCTCCTCAAGACAGGTATCGGGATAACGTCTAAGATCTTTAACATGCCAGACACCCCTATCACTTCCATCCTTCCATTGCAACTGATAAGCACTATGGCCAACTCTCCTACGTACAGTACAGGGTCCGACAAATCGGGGTGCCAACTTAGAAGTAAAACTTTTCGAGGCGTCAGACAAGAGTTTGTTGCGAGTCAGAACAAGATCTCCCTCTCGAAAGGTTACAGGACGGCGGCGTAAATTATATCGCCTACGATTGCGCTCCTGAGCGCGAGCCAAGCGTTTCTGAATATCGGCGAACAACAACCGGTAGCCGACCTTCTTAGCGTCTACAATTTCGGAAGGAAGTTGAGGATCAGACTCCACCACGGAGTCATAGGCATCACCGGACGGGTGATATTCTCGGCCAAAATTTGCGAAGTATGGGCTACAACCAATAACTTCGTGACGACCAGTACGAACAGCACAGGTAACAGCGGCCAGATGTTTACTCCAGGTTTTGTGGTTATCTCTAACATAACAGGAGAGCATTGTCTTAACTATACCGTTACTACGTTCGGTAGGATCACAGTGCGGACTATAAACTGGGGTAAAGATGATGTTAACTTTATACTTCTTACATAGCGATGCAAAAGAGGAACCGCGCATTTGGGTGCCATTATGGCAAATTAGCAGGCGAGGAACTCCGTAAACAAGAAAGACATGCTGTTTCAGTAGATGGCTAAGGGAAACAGCAGTAGCGTTGCGCAAAGGGAAGGTCAGAACGTATTTAGAGAAATAGTCGGTTACTACCAAGATGTACTTATACCCGTTTGACGACGGCAATGGACCCACAAAGTCCAAACTTATCATCTCCCACGGTTCAGCAACAACCGGTCGGGTTCCCATGGTTCCAGCAGGAGCCTGAATGTCAGGTTTATGCTCCAGACAAACTGAGCAACGACCAACATATCGAGCTACATCGGCACGCATCTTAGGCCAAAAATAACGTTGTTTCAAGCGCCAATAAGTCTTAAAGACACCGGGATGTCCGGCAGAAATATCATCATGATGTCTACTAAGTAGGCTCTTCCTGAACTCCTTAGGGACTACCAACTTCCAGCAATCCGTCGCGTCACCCAAGCCAGGATAGGGGGTGGAGATATATTTCAGAAGTAAACCATGTTCCTCCCTATAGGTAGGGTATTTGTCCGGAAATTTGTTCAAATCTTCTCTCATCCTGAGGTACCAAGGGTCCTTAGAATTATGGAACGGTAGACGATCATCAAAATCCCGTATCTCGTCACAGAGACCGAAGCCGACCTGGACAACATATCGGGCACAACATTGAGTTTACCCTTGCCATGGACAATTTCAAAGGTGAAGGGCATCAGTCGTAAGCTCCATCGAGCCAATCGACTCTGCGGATCCTTTAGGTTATGTAGCCACAGCAACGAGTGATGATCGGTGACTACCTTGAAGAAAGTACCCTCCAGGTAATGGAGTAGTTTCTCAACGGCCCAAATTACGGCCAGACACTCACGATCAGTGGTCGAATAGTTACGCTCTTGTCTAGTTAATGAGCGGGAAAGATAGCACAAGACTCTCTCACCATCGTCAAATTGTTGTGTGAGAACGGCACCGAGTCCGTAGGCGGAGGCATCAACCTGCACGATAAACTGGCGATCAAAGTCAGGACAGGTGAGTACAGGGATAAACGCCAACTTTTCTTTCAGTTCCCGAAAAGCTGACTCGCATTGGGGTGTCCAATTCAAACGAACTTTCTTTTTAATAAGATTCGAGAGCGGTACGCTTAAGTCAGCCAAATTAGGTATAAAGCGGCGGTACCAGGCAGCCGTCCTCAAGAAAGAACGGATGGCGGCGACATTGGTGGGAGTAGGGATGCTCAAAATAGCGTCCACCTCTTCTGGATCTGGACGAAGGCCATGTCTGTCGACAACATATCCCAGATATTTCAACTGAGGACGGCAGAAGAAGCATTGTTCACGCTTAACGACCAAACCAGCTGCTATAAGCCTATCCAACACTTTACGCAAGATATCCAAGTGGGTGTCGAAATCTTAACTAACAATTACGATATCGTCCAAGTAGACAAAGACGTACGGCTGAAGATCAGGAGCAAGAACACTGTCCATAATACGCTGGAAAGTAGCAGGAGACTTAGTCAAACCGTAAGGCAAACGTCGAAACTGGTACAGACCACGACCAGGGACGGTGAAGGCGGTATATTCCCTCGAATTAGGAGCCACCTTAACATGGTGATAGTCAGTCTTTATATCCAAAGTGCTCAACACACGAGCATCGCGCAACTTGTCCAGTATTCCAGATATATACGGAATAGGATAAGCGTCCCTCTTAGTGACAGCATTGAGGCGCCGATAGTCGACACAAAAACGATAAGTACCGTCCTTCTTAGGGACGAGACAGACAGGCGAAGACCACGAGCTGTTTGAAGGCTCAATTATTCCCTTTCTCAACATATCATCAATTTCCTCGTCAATGATCTTTTGTTTATGGGAAGAAACCGGATACCAACGTTATTTGACAGGTCGGGTATCGGGCAACAACTCAATCTGATGTTCAGCAGTAGAGGTACATCCAAGGTCATCGCCCATGCGATCAAATTTTTCCGCCAGTAAGACAATCAGTCGTCCCCTTTTATCTGACGACAGGAATTCCCTAACATCACTAGAAGCATTCAGAGCTTCAACGGAAGAAGCAAAGTGCCAGACGTCATATCTCAGACTAGGTACTATATTCATCTTTGTCCAAAAATCTATCCCAAGTATCAAGGAATGCCGCAAAGATGGAACCACCATCAGGTCCAACCAAATAGGCATGTTCTTCAACTTAATAGGAGTCGAAATATAACCGGGACTATCGCAAACATCGCCGTTGGCCACCGTACACGATGTAGGTGATGGAGTAAGCTTCAGGCCAATCTCCAAAAGTCTCTCATATCCTTTACCACCCACAAGCGAAACACTCGCACCGGAATCCAACAAACCCACGAAGTTAAGGCCCAAAATGTGTACAGTGAGGTAAGGTCGCCTGTCTCCATCAGCATGAGACAGAATATAATCGAGCACTGCTGCCCTCCTTACGACCGCGTTATTATCAGACGAGGACGACCCGTGAACAACTAGTTTCCTCGTCGAGAGTTTTCGAGAATTCCCCGAAGGGGACCAATCAGGACAGGTTCGAACAGTGAAATCCGCCTTTCCGCAGCGATGGCAAAGTAATTGTCTCGGTAGTGGACAATTCCTTCGACCATGTCCAGACTTCTGACAGTTCCAGCACACCACAGTGATCGACGCCGTCAAGGGTTCCCGACGACTCACCACGGAAAGAGAACTGGACCGAGAACTGGAAGAGGCACAAGGGAGCGACGCGCACACCAGATCGGAGTCAACATAACTCTGCCGCTTCCTAGATGGAGGCATATAACTATCGGCACGATACTTCTTTACCTCGATGCGCAGACAAGCATCCTCCAGTTCCTGAATGGTACCAACAGCAGGCAACTGTGCCGCATAAAAAGGTGCTAAATTTCTAGTTATAATTCCTAACCTTATTTGTTCATCAACCTACCCATATCTCCTAATCATCGAATTCATACACGTCAGATAATCCACAATGGATTCTGAGTGATCCTGCGTTCGGCGCAAGATATCGGCGAACAAACGAGAACGATAGTCTGGGGGTTCATAGTGTTTAAGAAGCAATGAGGACAAGCTCTTCCAGTCATGGAATTTATCACGATTAGATCGATACCACATTAACGCCCTACCGGAAAAAAGATCAACGGCCGAATCAAAAATCTGACCCTCAGTGACTCCACGATCCTTTCCCAACTCCCCAACGCGTTCCAAGAAACTATGCACTGTAATATCTTTCGGGTCACCCGTGAAAGTTAAATTACACTTCTGTAAATTTAAATGATGAGGAAAGCTTCCAAAATTCGCTTGAGTACTAGTGCGAGCAAATGGTGGATGCGCGGAAGCAACCGAGGCCCCATCATCAGAACCATCTCTCCCAGAGGAGGAACGGTCAGAAACAGATTCAGGATCGTAAGCGGGAGGCCGGGCACAAACACTAACCAAAGTATTCTTACATTTTCCCAATAAATCAGTAAATTTTGAGGGCCAAGGTTCCCCCAAAACGAGACAACTCAAAACGTTCCAACCGATAGACGACATGACACAACCTTGTAAATATTGCTTCAAGACATGGGTTAGGCCCACTCAACAACTTCAATAATTCATCATACTTGACAATACACGCATCAAATTCTGATGCCGGATCCAACTCAACCATAGGGTACTCAAAAGACCTATTTCCCTCTCAACCCTCAACAAAGGACGTAAAGAGATCCGCAGATCCCGAACTGTCTGTGTATCCGAACACTTAAAACCCCGCACACGCAACTCGTATTGCAATTCATCTTTCTTGTTCCTCAGAACCATACCTGCCAAGTTACCCTTACAATAAGATCAAGGCATAACAAATCGCAATATCAAGGTAAACCGCACAACAAAATTCAAATGAATCTTAAAACTAAAAATAAATTCTATTTTATCCAGTCACCACCTCAACTGAACTTGTAAAAAAAGAACCAACAAACAATAACAAGTTCACTTGAAATTACTCGAGCCTCGCACGTTGGTCGCCAATCTTATGTCACCAAACCCACTCGGCTCCAGAGAGTGCACAAAGGACTTCCTCGGCTAGCTCTAGAGCTGAGACTACTTATAAAGGGGCGCCCCTCCCTTTTATGATAATACAAAAAAAGGAGGAAAGTACACTAAAGATCTCAGGGTCACAAAAGAGAGAAAATAACGAACGCACTCTCAGGATGCCAAACGAGCCCGATCACACAAGGAGGAGGTAGTGGCTGGTAGAAAGAATATAGAGCAATTATTTAATAATATAATGAGCCCAAATGAAATACACAAGGTCCCTCAAACGAGGATATATCTTACAGAAGGTAGATCACTAACTAGTTCTTACCTCACAACCCAAATATTCGATATAATGCTTTATCTCTTACCAAACAAACAGTAATATCACCCCAAGGTATATACTTAGAGCCTCGATGGTAATCGTTGCAAATAGCTCTTTACTTATATCTAAGCGACCTTCTCGATAGGTCGGGTTTTATGTACTGAACAGTATTCACTGAATTGGGCCTCTTTGATACTAATCAATCTTAACTAAATTCTACAGATTAACCTTCTATAACAGTCTAGGTCGTGGCTTGACTGAAGTACAAAAGGATATAGTTTCTTAACCCATAATTATTTTCACAGTCTCGTAGATTGAAACTGGGCTCAAATATATTCCTTGGCCAACGTAGTACAATTCCTCACAGTAATGCGCCCTGGGTAGACGACAGGTGTGGTATCTCAGATGGCGAAATCTGGTGGAGGTCCCCAAAGACAGCTCCCACGGCAGCTCGACGGTAATTCAAAGACAGCCTAGACAAACAGCTCGAAGACTTCAGAGACAGTTCAGAATCTGCGGTACCTCACAACGGTACAATAATAATTCCCAATTCGAAGCAGAATGATGCTAAAATACGAACAAAAATCTAAAATACCTCGTGACAAACATAGGTTAACTCACCAATCCCACGTCGTTTTTCCAAACAAATACGCCATTCCGCTAAAGCGCAAAAATCTCACCAACGAACAAACCAAACCAACATGATAAGATTTCTCTCTGGGCTTCAGTTAAAATCCTGTTCAGATCCGCAAAATTGCGAATAATTACTCCAGGAAATTTCAACCAAATATGCGGGAAGAACGATGTCATTGACAACCTACGTTACATGATGACAGACTAAGACCACCGACAACGGCGTCCATAGAAACGTACGAGATAAGCTGACAAACTACTGCGACTAACGCCACCAGTTCGGTTTGCAGGTACTAACTGGAGCGGGAATTTTGAAACCATGACATTCTTCTGTCGGTGTCTGGTTGTTTGTGTTTTCTCTTCTTTCTCTAGTTAGCATTGGGCATTCCTTACCGTCTGCATCGTGTCTTCTTGGTTTAATATTTTCTTTGGGGCAATTGGGGCAGTTCATTTTCGTTCTCTTAATTTTGGTGCAGTGTTTTCTTTCGTGTTTTCCTCCGCATCTCATGCATTTAGGTCCGTTTTTGCAGGATGGGTTTGTGTATCCAATTTCACTACATCTGTGGCATATATCTATTTGTACTATCGGAGCTGTGAATATCTCGGTCTCTTTCAGTTGGAATTTTCTTCTCATAAGTAGATAATTCGCTAATCTGGGGTCCATTTCCATCGTCCATGTTTCTCTTTCTTTTTCTTCTATGTGATCAATTTTCAGCAACTGTTCCCATTCTATATTGAAGGCGGTTTTAATGTGTGGGTTGTTCTTGATTACCTCTATTTTTATGTAGGACAGTTCAGTGTTTCTTCTTATATTCCTGAAAATAATCTGTCTTTTTATTAGTTTACATTCGGATTGATTACCGTGTTTTCCAGGTTCTGGAGACTTCTTTATTTTCTTGTTGGATCCGGTTGGGTCCGCCTCTTCTTGTCTTTTTCTCTTTCGTGGTGGTACATTTGGTTGTTCGTCCCGACTAATGATTGAAGCTTCCACGGCTCGGGGGCCACGTGGGGCTACGTGGTCGCTTGATTTCGGTCGGTTGGTGCCTGCGCTACACACTACGCCTACGGGGCTGAGGTGTCCCTTCTCTGCTCCGTAACTATTGTAAGAGTTATGATCTATTTCCATTTTCCTTTTTCATTTCCTGTTTGGGCAGTGCGAGGCACACATCCCGTTTGTTGGGTTGTTAACCTGAAATCATATTTTTTAGGGGTGGGGGGAAGGAAAGGAGGGAGGAGGCGGAAGACCTTACCTAACCTATCCTAATCCTTTATTTATTATCATTTTTATATTACACTAGTAAGCGGGTAGATCAATAGGCCTGTAGATCTATAGGCCAGTAGTTCAATAGGCCAGTAGTTCAATTGGCCCATGGATCAATATAGACCATAGATCAATATAGACCATAGATCAAAAGGGCCCATACATCAATGAAGCGCGCAGAAACACGAAACACGTCAAAATACCCGTTGAAAGCGAAAAAACTATAAAGAACTGGAAAAAACACGACGAAACGCGAAAAAACACGAAAGAATCCGAAGAAATACGAAAGAAACCGAAGTTACACGAAAGAAACTGAAATTACACGAAACAACGCGAGAAAACACGAAAGAACCCCAAGTAACACTAAAAATCCAAAGGAACCTGAAAAAATCCCGAGAGAATACATATAACTTGTAAATTGCGCACCCCGTATATCACATGATCGTAAATTAATTGTAAATCGCACACACTGTATGGCATTTTATCGAAATTAGAGCCCATACGCGAAAAAACCTGAAAAAATGCATTTGGGACACCCACTCTATAATTGATTCGCAGTGGGTGCTTTTTCCATAAAATATTCAGACGGAAAAAACTCTCAAAGAAAGACTCTGGTGAAAGTCAGTGCTTTCAATGTGCACAGCACGTATATCAATCGATCGCAATCGGTGCATTCCACAAAGGTAGTATAAACATTATTCGATACTGCTCCCATGTAACACCCTGTATATGAATCGAAAATAATTTTTCCATAAAAAATAAACCCAAAGAATATCGTTTCAACTCCATCAATTTCACAAAGGTAAAATGAAAATTATTCGAAAAAGGTCTGAACGTGTATTCATGAACAGAGTGCTCAGCTGTTTTTCCCTGAATAAACCAAGTGTGTCGGATTTTGACATAGAGTATCATAAGTTGGGTCCGACTTCGGAGAGGGCAATGAATTCGCTCGAAAATAGACTGGAAAATGACGATTTTCAAACGCATATTTGAGGTACTTTTCTTGAGAGTCGTGAAGCGTAAGTATTATCTAGAGATTCGGAATCTCCTGTAGATTCTTAATCGAGCACTTGGAAGGCCTGAAAAATCTTCCGTTGCCCATATCGAGCGAAAAATTGATGCCGTATTTTCAAATTTGGAGCTCGCGTTCGGCTATCATCGGAATCGTTTGAGAAATTGTGACATTTTGCCTCATTTCACCGTAAAAATTGCCGAATTTGGAATGAAGAATTCGCAGCCTTATCTCGCTACTTGGATATGAAAATTGGTACCCACACATGGGGAATTTCCTCAAGTTTCATTTTATACCGCCGAAAATGCGTTTAGAGGCTTGTAGCGCCCGCACTGGGCGAAAGCATCGTGGGTGATTTTGACGTTTCGCGGGGCTGGCGAAACTAAAAATTGCCGTTTTACTTACGAAATTTTAGCCTAGAAAAAGGGGGCTCTGGAATTCTAATGGGTTCTAAGGAAACCGGACGTCCTCACTCTCGGAATATGTGGAGAGTCCCGGACCCGGGGCGTTCCGGCTTCGGAGCCAATTTCCTTTTTTCCGGGGCATTTTTGGCGATTTCGCGGAAAAACGTCATTTTCGAAAATTTCGGGCACTTTAAGAGAGCCCGGGGGGGTTTTCGGGGTCGCTTCTCCTAGAAGAGGATATGCCTTTTCGATCTGTTTTAAGATTGCCCCGGGTTCGGCCCTGCGAGCCTCACACTCGGCTACGCCTCGCGGGTCCCTAACGGGACCAATTTTGATTTTTTTCTCTGGTTCCCGATCTTATTGCTATTATTATATTGAATATTGTTACTGCCCAGCCCGCGTAAGGTGAGTAAAGTATTATTATGGATGTATTATTTTAACTGGATCTAGATATTATTGTGTTTCTGTAGTTATTATTATTATTATTACTAATACAAATACAAGAGTTGAGACATAAGTCTGTTAACTCAAAAGAAATATAAATTGAAAATTAAAATGTTCACATACTGAATAAAAATATGAAACCATGACAAATTAAATAAAACTACTAATTAACGGCTCTCCATCTGTCGTAGGAATTCTTGAAACAGTTGACCGAAGCGGCTCCAACAATCTCAGGTGGCAAACGA
The DNA here is from genome assembly GCA_030674115.1 of Micraspis discolor. Lineage (NCBI taxonomy): Eukaryota > Metazoa > Arthropoda > Insecta > Coleoptera > Coccinellidae > Micraspis > Micraspis discolor. The sequence continues at coordinate 22,764 of JARTUT010002263.1, read as the reverse complement.
TTCCAGGTGTCAAACACTCTATTAGAGAGGAAGTTTTGGCGTTGTGATGTTCTAAAGCTCTCTTTCGAAAGCTTATATTTATTTTCCCCTAAGATGGCCTGAATTGAACTTAAACATACCGTTGATCCCATCTCCAAAATGTTCTCGCAATGATCGGTAAGTCAGGAGCAAATCCCCTCTCTCGCGTCGATCGCGGAAGCTGGTTAGTTTGAATATTTCTAGTCGACGCGTATTAGATGGTCAATCAAGCCCATAGGGAAAACGAGTCATCCACCTCTGAACAGACTCAAGCATGGATGCATCGCGCACCGTGGATGGCGACCAGACCGGACCGACATACTCCAGGATGGGCCTCACATATGTGGTAAGAAGGCCCTTGAACATTTTGTAAATACAGTATGCTGATCGCTTAGCCTTTGCACATACATAAGAAATATGTTCGGACCACTGCAGATCCTCGGTGATCACCAGGCCCAGATCACAGTGACTGGCCACCACCTTCCTGGGTTCACCATCAAGGTAATATGTCATACGCGGATTTCTTCTCCCAATATGAAGGACGCAGCACTTTTCCATACTCAGGGGTAACCCCCACTCATTACACCACTCACAGATAACATCCAGATCACACTGCAGACTGCCAGCCTCGGAGATGGGATAGTTATAGATCTTGGTGTCATCGGCGAACATTGAGCATGTAGAGCGAAGGAGACTAGGCAGGTCAGAAGTGAATAGCAAAAACAATAAAGGGCCCAGTATTGATCCCTGTGGCACCCCAGAAGTAACCGGCACATCTGCCGAAAAAGATTCACCGACTCTAACCTTATATGATCGATTTGATAGGAAAGCTCATATCCAAGACAGAATCTCACCTCGGATGCCCAGATGTTGCAGTTTGTGTAGTAGTCTCCGATGAGGAACCTTGTCGAAGGCTCTAGTGAAGTCCAAGTACAACACATCAATCGGCAATCCCAAATCCCAAGCTTTTGTCCATTCATTAACACAGCTCAACAAGTTCGTCAGAGTTGATCGTCCAGTGAGAAACCATGTTGAACTACAGAAATAAGTTCGTGTACAAAGCAAATTGCACAATATGATCGTAGACTATCCTCTCAAGCACCTTAGACACGGTAGAGAGAGGCTAATTGGCCTATAATTTTGGCGGACAACTTATCTCCTTTTTTGAAAACAGGGGTCACCGAAGCCACCAGCCAGTCACCAGGAATCCTCGAAGTCTTCATAGAACAGGAAAAATCTCCGCCAAGGGTGGAGCCAAGGCGTTGGCACACTGCACCAGCAATGAACCAGATAAACCATCCAGACCAGGAGCAGCATCAACCCTCACTCGCTTCAGATGATCTCGGACTAGCTCTACGTTTATCTGAACACTGGTAATACCAGATGCACAACGCGGCAATCGAATGTCTGGAAGAGCACCACCAGGCTCAAGGGAAAAGGAAGAGGCAAATTCCTCGGCCAAAACACCAGCGGCCTCAACAGCATTATCGCACAGCTTATTGAGCTTATTACTTATCATGGGTACATCGACTTTTCCAGTCATAAAGGAACTGACGTATTTAAAAAACCTCTTTCTGTTCCCCGAAGCTACAACACTCTTCTCATAACTGTCCTTTGAGCGCCTTATTTCACGTGTAACCTCAGTCGAAAAGGTGCGATGCGTTCTATAATCTTCATCAGATCTAGTGCGTAGATATCTCTGCCACAAGGCTTTTTTTCTCCTCACCATCCTCAGAACACAACTGTTAATCCACGGTCTCACTTTATTATATTTGGACGTATATGTTGCTGTGCAGCATTCAACCACGCCGTGAAGTAAGCCCAGGAAACTCCTCCACTTCCTCTCCACATCATCGCCACCGCAGACAGCAGACCAATCGGCAGTCAACAGCATATCAGACACTTTGTTGTAATCTACGCGCTTGATGATCTTGGTAGAGCTTGTGTTAGTTGGAAGATTGAACTGAAATTCTGTGGCAAGAGTGAGATGGTCAGAACGTCCGAAGGGTGGTAGGTACTCGACATCCGAGATGAGGTCACGATCGGAGACAATAAACAGGTCAAGCAATGACGGTACCTGGCCAGATCGAAACCTTGTGGGACGATCAATAACCTGCTGGAAGGCCGAACTTGAAAAAAGCTCTGCAAACGAAAAGGAAGGAGAATTAACAGAAGGCATACTAGTTAGAGGCCATTTTAAATCAGGGCAGTTGGAGTCCCCCGCGATGAAGATGTTTCCGGTTTCAGTCATAAAATCTGATAAAAATCGAACGAGCTCAAGGTCGTCCAGACAGGGGCGTGGGCGATAGATACAACCAAGACATAGGGAAAGTTGTACACTGGAAATATTGATGAAAAGATTACCAATGTTAGGCCATGAGTTGCGAGTCACCTTTATTCGAAACGATTGAGTAATGGAGCTATGTACATAAATGCAGACACCACCGTCATCATCTCTATACAAGGTGTAATTTGGTATGGAGAAGGTGTGGTCGCCGACAGCTGGTTTAAGCCAAGTTTCAGCGAACAAAAGAAAACAAGGTTTGCGATCCTGAACATACGTTAGTATTTCCGAAAACTTGGATGAACGTGACTGAACATTGCTATAGACTACTGGCCATGTGACGAACTTATTTAGTTTTTTTGACTAGTACTCGACCTAGAGGTTGTTTTTGGTACAATTTTGGGGCCTCCCCGCACATACTTTATGGTCAGGGTATCATCACCGCCCGATTGTCTCCTCCTCAGCTTCCCTCGAAGATCATTAATCTCCATCAACTCAGCTTTAGTCTGATCACTCTGAATAATGACCTTTCTAAATCTTGTGTTCGCATGTAACCGAGATTTATTTCTCAAGATGTTCTTCACAATTTCTGGACTAGAAAAACTCATCTTCAACCAGCGTGGGCGCGTTTTGTCTCTCGAGGGCAACCTTACCACATCAACCAGATATCGACTAGCAGAGCCAATAATACAGTCAGCCAGCTCAGCTCCCACAGCCTCACCACAAGATTCATCCTCCCCCTCCGGAAGGTTCAGCGCTATGATGTTATGAGACCTCCTCACTCTCTCCATAATCTCCGAAAGGTCAGCAGACGACGGACCAGCCGCAGACGCACCAGAAGCAACCCTCTCTTGCAGCATAGCAACCTCCCTCGAGACGTGAGACACTCGGTTCGATAAGTCCTCATGATCACGGTGTATAGAATCAATATCTGATCTATCCAATTTTAATGCAGAATCATGCTGTGACAAAATCTCCTCATGTCTCTGAAGCACAGCACCGCACCTCTCCAATTCCGCAAACAGATCCCTCTGTCCGCCCTCGATACGCTCAATTGAGGACGACATAGACTTCATCATTTCCATGAGGGCGTTGAAGTGCTGAACAGTGATAGGCTCGTTCGCAAAAGCCCCCTCCCCGGGACCACCGGACCCAACGTTCGAGCATGGCAATACACGCGAACTGGAAGAATTACTACGCAACCGACGATCGCCCCCGATCGAACAAGAAGGACAAATCCACCCTTCACCCGTCTCTCTGATGGACCGCAAATCGCGGTCAGCGAGATCAGTGCATCCAGAATGGAAACATTTACGGCATTTAGTACAGGAAACCGACCCAGCAGAACCCGAGATTGCGTCGCCACATCCAGGGAAATTTTTAGGCATCTCTACCACAGATCAACACCACAATCACCGCTAAAAAATCAATAGTGGGCAAAAGGAAACAATTATAGACTCTTCACTTTCATGGGCAGTTATGAAAGACTTACACAATGGATAAAGGTATGCCACGGATAAAGGATAAGAGAGATGGAGCCTAACAACAAGTGCGCGAGTAGGATGGATCACCTCAGTGCAACCATAAACAGCCTGTATCCACAGCAGCAAGCGCTCCGCGGATTAACCCCCCACGCGAGCACAGAGAGATCACGTTTATGCAATTATGGTCGCCCTGTATCTGCAACGGCAAGCGCTCCGCGAAATATCCCTCGCAAGGTCAACCGACTCGTCCTGCGAACGTATGCTCCGCTGTATTGCACCGGTGGGGTGCGCCGATAAGAAAGTAAACACAACAAGTAAATAACGTAAATTAATGCGATAAATGAATCCCTTCAACCACTTTAAACCCCAAAAAATAACTGCCCGATGAAATAAAAATAATGAATTACCTGGTAGGAACATAACAACTGAAAACACACCGTAATAACTGAATGAATGTTGAAAGCTCGAATCAACACGTCAGTTCGCAACAGTGAACACATAGATCACATAGATCACATTAGTTGTGTTGAGTTTGATTGGGGTGTCTTTGTAAGTGAGGGTGGGTTTGAAGAAAAGAGCTTTGTTTAATTGGGTAATGTTTTCATTGTCTGTTTTTTTTTGAGTAAATTTAATGCTTAAGGTATTGGCTCATTGGCGGTTGTCCTGTTGCGTTGTTTGGGTTGATTTCATCCGGTGGGCTTGGGGTGGGTTATTTCGTTCTCCTTGTGTCCTGTTTCAGTGTCTGAATTTACAATTATCACCATACCTGCGCTGTCCTTTTTGATGGAAGTGACAGATCTTAGGTATGGTTGTTTTTCCTCCGCCGGGGTTGTGCAGGCACACCAGGATTCTCATTCACGTGTTTTGGAATATTACTTCCAGCATGTTGCGGACCACCTTCCAGTCCAGGCGGTCCAGCCCGCAGCCTATTGTGGGAATAGCTAGGTTCTTTACTCTAAGTTTTTCTGCTGTTTCCCTTAGAGTTATGAGTGTGCCCCACATTGTTTCGTACGTTGGCTTTCCATATGATACCTCTTTGGTAATCATGTATAAAATGTACCTTCCTTTAATATTTAGGTTTAGTACCTTCCTTACTGCTGGTCTTTGTTCCAGCAGTTCATTTATCCTTCCGAACTTTTCTCTGAAACCCAGTGCTATGCCTTTGGACATGCGGAGGTCAGCGGCCACGCAGTGGACTAGCGAGAAGGCTTCAGGGACCGTAAATATGTCCTGAGTTTCCTCTGTGGTGACCCCGAATCTTGCCATCATTCCTGAACTGTAGGTTTCTATGAACTGCTGGAGGTTGAGCCTTGTTCTGTTATCGTTTTTTTTTGGTTGGAGTTTTCTAGGGTCGCTTTTACTCTGGCTTGTGTTTATGGTGTTTTTGTAAGGGTGAGTCATATCCCTATCGTTTTGTTTGTTTTTGAAAATTTTGGGCTTATATTTTCCGCTTGTTCCAGCTTTTTGTGCGCTTTGTCGGAGAGTACTGTCCGCTTGGTATTTTCCCTGTTCCATTTTGTTTCGTATTTTGCAAAGGGGATGATGATGTTGTTGTGGAACCTGTAGTAAAAGAGGAAGGAGTTTCGTTATTGTATGTACGTTATTTGTTTTTCAATTTGTATGTTTAGTGTTGATAGCTTGTTAGAGTATTGTTATAGTATTTTGTTAGGGTGGTGAGTAGTACTTATTTTAATTCATTTTACATATGTTTATAAGGTAGTTTATCGGTTTTCGATTATGTTTATTTATTTTGGTTTTCGTGCTGTTATGTGTGTATGTAGAGTGTAAGGGTATGAATCTCGTGTGTCGTCTGTATACTTGATTGTCAGGAAGCTAGTTGAGACATTTCCGTTAGATAGATTAAAAATGCAACTTTTTAAAGCCGGCAAGTTCAAGTATTTATAAAGATCTAGGATTAGAGTACGAAAAGGTTTCGAGATGAAGATTTTTTGCGCTCCTTGTAAGTTGTAGAGAACGAGGTCAAAAAGATGCAGATTTAGTTAATCGTAAAAAACAGAGAGCTTGAAGCCCTACCCGGAATCGAAACGGTATATATAAAGAAAATGATATTTATATTTCGGATAGAGTAATTTGAAAAATATGACCAACATTGTTATATGTCGTCCGAGAGGGAAATTCTAAAAGAAAGGAAAAGAACTACTTATATAAAGTTTTGTGTTTTACTCACAATAAGATTCTTACGTTTTTCAAGGATGGTTAAGACTAATCCGCACGTGATTCAGCGTATCTAATTACATTATAATATTTCGAATTGTTTTTGAAACTATTTTTTTAAGATATAATGTTAGCATATCGAGAAAATATCTATCAGATAATGACCAGACTTTAATGTTCATCTGGACATTATTACAAAATAATATTTTTCATTGACTAGCAATTAATTTATTGTAACCCAAATCAGTTTCTTATCTAGATCAGATCACAGAGCCTGTGCATCATTAGGATTTTTATTAGTTTTGAATGATTTTATATTATCAACATAGAGACTAATTTCTGGGAGACTGACGTTATACTGAACATAGAGAAAGAGCAAGGTTTAAAGTTTGAAACCTGAGAAGTCCCTAACGTTGCTTAAAACATTTTCTGATTGAAATGGACCATTCCACGTAGTGTTTTCCCTGAGTAGGGGAATGTTATAATGTTAGCTGCCCTATCAAGGGCTCTTACTGCGTCTAAATAAATCAATAAATCAATCACGTCTAGTTAGAGAGTTTGATGATGTAGGCATTAATGTGAGACCGTGCTAATGGGATTTTTTTCTTCACATGATACTTAATAATTTTGTTTTAGAACTAACTTAATACCTTGTGCATTATTTGGGAAGATATGGATTGGTATATGATTCATTGTTCTTGTTTAATATACTGGGTACACAGAGACTGATTCGTGAATTCGTGGGAAGATATTATTTTAACGATATTTCGAATAATTTTGAAATGTGGTGTTTACTGAATGTATCTCCACAATATTTGATTGAATATGCTGGTAAATTATCAGCGATAGTTACTTTCTTATTATGAATTAATAGATTGTGAACGATCAAATTATGTTTTCTCATGGTGTCCTGTAAATGAAAATATGCAATTTGTTTTTGATTAAGTTTTTAGAGACTACGCCGCTGTTTATCGTTTAACGTTGCAAGCAAGCCTTCGAGTTTTTAAGTATTCTTAAAGATCTGGGATTAGGGCGCGAAGGATGGAGAGATTTTTTTTTTTGTGAGCCTTGAAACTTGTGAAAACGAGGTTGTTACCGAATTATCGTATGAAAGATGCAGAGTTAGTTGAGCATAAAACGGAGAATTTGAGGTACTTTACTGGATCGAAACAGTATATAATATGATTAAGATTCTTATGTCATCCGGGAAGTTCTAAATTCTGAACTCTGAGATAGTGGAAATTATTGACTCAGTGAACTGGCGGTCGCGACGGACGCTGACACCACCGCTCGCGCAGTATACGGTCGCACCCTCGCACTCACTCCCGCCCTCACTTGGAAATTGGGGATGTGAGGAGGAGCTTGTTTGCTTCTGGAACGGTTCCATTGTCTCACGAAGAACTCACGATGTGTGCCTCACCTAGATAAAAGCTCTGGATAGGAAGGGATTGAGGGGTATGGTCATTCTTGGAATTCTTATTTTCATTAAATGAGTGGTTTTATTAATTAAGTGCCCCTGTATATAAATATAACATCGCGGATTAGTTCGAACAGTCTGGGGTCCGGGAGGAATAGGATGTGTTGTTGAGCTTTTTATCATCGCGCTTATCTGGCTGCGCGGGTGATAAAGACCGGAAAATAATTAATTGTCGACAGAGAGAAAGTGACGTAGTGAATTGAAAATTCGGATCTCCACGATGAGAACTGCCTTTTTTATGTTACATTTTGGTATTAGTTGGGAAGTTATTGGGAAATAACTATATTGGAAGTAACCCTTGTTGTAAGGATTTGAGGAATTCACATCTTCGTGTTTCAAATATTGAAACTTCTATAATATTGGATTTATTGGAGTGAGACTATTGACAGTTCATTTTACCATCACCTTGACTGGAAACCCTCCCCAGAACAACCTAAGGGTAGGAACTACATCACTACGATTGCCTTCGAGCCTGAAGTTGGTTTGGACATTTTTCCTGCGATCAGCCTGAACGGAATTTACACATCTGCCAGGAAGAAAGGCCGCCATTGGGATATTTTGCGGCAGTCGTCGGACTGTGGAAATTCTACGCCGGTGAAAACAAGGTCGTACACAACTTATTTTGATTCTTTAAAATAATTAATATCTCAAGACTGTTAATTCAGAGCAACATTAATTCATATGATTTTTATTTGACTCTGAGATCAGTTCAGGTTTCGAATGCCTTTTTGTTGAAATATGCTATAACATTTCCATCTTTTGTATCTTATGAATTGGGTTGAGAACTTTGAATATTATTTAGTTGTTGGAACAAGAGCATATGCAGTGAATTCGGATCATTTATGAATTGGAAATTTATTCTGTATTGTTGTTCTTTTGCTGACGTTACTATTTTATTCATTGCTGATTTTATATTGTTGCTGAATTATATTTGGGATATTGGATTGTGGTATTCTTCCACACTGTTTAATTGACTTGGTACTTCATGATAAATAAATGTATATACTGGGGTCAGCCGGTTTTTATTGTAACCGTATCAGCCCTTTAGACTCTGACTTTCGTAAATTGGTCTGAGTTCAATCTAGTGAATTTAATGTGATTTATAAATTGAGTGGCGCCCACTTATTCTCTTTTGTCATTGATTAATTATTGAAATTAACTTTACTATTTAATTATTTTCTTTTCGAACCACCCCACGCCGCTGAGTTTCCGGCACACTTAAATCACTTTTGTGGCTTTCAAAACTGAACGTTACATATTTGGCGCCCAACGTGGGGCGCTCGATAAAAAATTGGCTGATCTGAGTTTTTTTGCATTGGTTGCCTGACATAAGTTAAATGTCATATATATATGTGTATATATTTCTTTTTCTTACATTCCATCTATTGCTTATTGATTTTACTCACCTGGTTGATACTTGTTTGAATATTGTTTATCTTGGATTCATCCTTTTGTATTACCTAGATTGACTTTGTTTTTTGGTTTCTTGAATTTGTTTGTAATTGCTAACGAATCTTATTATAGGTTAAGTATCAATCGTTTATCCAAGGATGAAAACTCGCCGTTGATTGATCGCCCAACGGGTGGGTTTTCGCGAGAGGCGATCCAAACTTTGTCTATAGATAGAAAAAATAAGGTAGTTTCAGATTATATACTCAGCCATCATAAAGAAGATTGTAGACCTTATCTGAAGGTCGAAATATTTGGTCGCAAATATTTGGGATTATTAGATTCTGGTGCTAACAGAACACTCATCAATTTGGATTTATTGAATAGTTTGGGAAAATTGGGTGTACGTGTTGATCAATCTTCTGCGGTCAAATGTACGGTGGCCAATGGCCAAAAATGTGAAACGTTGGGTACTGTTGAGATTCCACTCTGCCTGGAAGGCAAGGTGAAACTGATGAAAGTCCTGGTTATGCCAGACCTGAAGCATTCCTTGATTCTTGGTTTGGATTTCTGGCGAGAAATGAAGATAATTCCAAATCTTAATAATAACGAATGGCAGTTTATGGAGGTTCTAGAGAAAGAATGCCAATTGGCATCACTTGTGGGTGCTGCAGATTTGGATGGGAACCAATCGGACAAGCTTCGTTGTCTTGTAGATTCAACGTTCAAAAAGATGGGCGATGGTATTGGGTGTACCAATATTGTTAGACATAAAATCGATACAGATTCGCCTCCAATCAAGCAAAGAAGCTATCGGGTAAATCCTATCATGCAGGGACGTATTGACAAGGAGGTTGAACATATGCTGAAGGAGGGAATAATTGAGAGGTCTGATAGCCCCTGGTCTAGCCCAGTCCTGATGGTACCTAAAAAAGATGGATCTTACAGATTCTGTGTTGATTTTCGGCAACTAAATAAGGTTACTAGAAGAGATGCTTATCCTCTGCCATTCATGGACTCGATATTGGACAGACTTGGTAACTCGAGATACTCATCATCGCTAGATATTAAAAGCGCTTACTGGCAAATTGAGATCGATGAAGGCAGTCATCAATATACTGCATTCTCAATTCCTGGTCGTGGGCATTTTCAGTTCAAAAGACTACCATTTGGCCTTCACAACGCTCCGGCAACGTGGCAACGTTTAATTGACAGTGTTTCAGGTCCAGAGCTAGAACCTTACGTGTTTGTCTATCTTGATGATGTTGTAATTACAACTCCTGATTTTGAAACGCATATAAAAGTGCTCGGTGAAGTATTCGGTCGTCTCATGTCTGCCGGTCTCACACTTAGTCGAGATAAGTGCAAGTTTTGCTTAGCAGAGCTTCGTTACCTTGGTATGATTGTCAATCGTGATGGAATCAATGTAGACCTCGAAAAAGTGAGCGCCATTTTGAACTTGAAGCCACCCACCAGCGTGAAGGAGGTGAGATCTATATTAGGAATGGTCAGTTGGTACAGGCGTTTCATTCCTGATTTGTCTACCCTAATAGCACCTATTACAGCGTTATTGAAGAAACGAACTACCCAAGTAACACACTTACATAATTAAGATGTATAATAGATGTTCACCAGATCATCTAATGACAGTCATATTTCAAAAGATTCGTTTTATCAAAACGATATCTAAATGTCCATCTAATTTATGTATTTCTCATAATTTTTTCAGATGCTAGATAGAAGTCATTTTATAGAGTGTTAGAAATGTTGGTGGTTACATGTTTCGTGTATTGATTGTTATTGTTTTTGAAATGGCTACGAAACTTGTGACCCTGACCTTGCACGTTACGCGATGTATTAAAATTTTGCTTGTTTTGATTTTCCTTGCGGTCACGACCTCGATATGAATGGTTAGGGTTAGAATTTCTCTTCTGATTAAAATCATTACGTTTTTTATTGAATTGATTCTTCAGTTATAAGGGTTTTTCTCATATCAAGCACCAAATCTTCAACTTTCTGATACTCTTTCCTCAACCTTAATTTTGCATTTCAGTTAATTTAATTTTTAGAACATAATTAATCAAAGATGTTTTACCTGGATCATCGAGCATATCTTTATATAATTCAATGGCGTCAATTAATTGCAACACAGATTCTTCCGTGATAGTCATTGATGGCAATAAAGAGGATGCCGTCCTCAAATCAAATTTTTCAGTCATAATTAATTTTTCTGAATTACGTTTATCTTCAATCAATTTGAATCTTTCGTGAAGCAATTTTCTAGCTTCTGCAAGTGAATTTTGCTCGTTCTTGCTTCTTCTTGCTTTCGGCTCGTTCTTGATATTTTCAAGGAATTTTAGGGACACACCACACAACTCAGCAAATTGTTCATCATATTCCATGGACAATATTACAAGGAGAGAGAGAAGAAAAACTCTTACGGATTTTCCTTACACTAAATCCTGGTGGCTCCTCCTGAACTCAAGTTGCACCTTCTTCTCAATTGGCTTCTTAACTTTCCAATACAGGTACATTACGGCGCCAACACATACTAGCAGGAATGCTACTATTTCAAGGATTTCTGGTATTGATAAGGTCTTGTCTGCAATCGTTGAAGTGGCTGCACTATTCCCTGTTTGGGCAATGATTACCTCTTCTTGTTTGGACTGTCCTGATCCCATCTTGGTTTTGCGGTGGAACTACGACCTCTCAATGGAAGAACATACCCATATTTATGCTGCTGATGACCATCTAGACCTCTAACCGTGTAGAACTGGCAGTGATGTACCCTGCTGGGGTACAGGTTCGGCCAATCGTTTACACAGTTGAGGGATGACGAATAACACTCAGCACACTAACTGAAGGGTGTTTATTGTACAGGAGATATTAATTACAATCATTAAAGCGGAATGATGCAAGCTCCGATGATGATTCCTCCCATCCAGACAAATGCTTTCTATTTATACTACATTGTTTATCTGGTGGTCATAACACGTAATGTGTTACAAAATATGATTGACATTGTATATAAATGAATGAAAAAATTATTGTTTTTAACTCTGAGACATGTCTAGTGAATCTAGTAAGGTCGCATGAAAATATACAGGAAGTTCATACTACAAGTGGTTTCAAGAGAGTGGTATAAAAAAAATGAGGTTTAATATTCTTCTTTCTTATGCACCGATTCCTCCTGTACTAATTCCAATGCGACAGATATTTTTCAGGTACATGTGGCCTTAGATTAATATCCTCACTGGTAGTACGAATTCGTTTTACAATAGCATATTATTGAAAACATATGCGAAAGTCCTTTTCAACTTTTCTATTACTTATTTTGTAATATATGTTAGGGCAAATAATGAAATACTCCAGTTTCAAACATGCTTTTTAATTCAATTCATGAAATTATAATTTAAACAATTCCACTTGACATTTTCTCAAACTATTGAACAATTTGTGTTTTATTTATTTGGTCGTTTTAAAATCCTTCACATACAACTCGGGCTTCCATTCGATATTTTCTTTTTTGGACAACCTCTTTTCCTCCTTTTCATACCTGCATAAAATAGATTTGGAGAAGAAGTATATAAATTCAATTATACTCAAGACAGATCCTCCCAAACAGAGGCCTATTACTCCACCTATTGATGCTGAAATAGAAACAATGTTTCATTGATTACATAAGTACAAAGTACACATTTGATGTAGATGTTATGTGAACTTGTGAGGTCACACTCATCAATGTGATGTTATCAAATGTGTGCGTCTTGCCACAGACGTTCTGGTTTATTTGGAGATAGTGAAGGTGTTCTGGTTTTTGTCGATGAATTTTTAGTTCATGGTAAAACTTTAGAAATTCATAATGAACGTCTCAAAAAAGTTCTACAGAGAGCTAGAGAATTTAATCTTAAGTTCAATAGAACAAAAAGCAAAATTGCAAAGTACGTTTTTTAGGCTATATATTCAGAAAGATGGTATCAAAGTCGATGATGAAAAAATTGAAGCTATCAAAAATTGCCTTCTCCATCCCACATTAATGAGCTTCAAATATTTTTAGGTATGATTCATTTTTTAGGTCCTTTCATCAATAACTTGTCATAAAGAACAGTAGTTCTCCGAAATTCATTAAAATCAAACAGTCAATGGATTTGGGATCAAAAATTTTGAAGAAGCATTCATTAATTTAAAAGATATTATAACAAATTCTTCAGTATTAACCCAATAGAATCCTAATCTGCCTTTGATTTTGTCTGTTAATACTTCACAATCAGCTATTGGAGCTGTAATTATGCAAAAAAATCGTTCCATTGCCTACAGTTCAAAAACCCTGACTTCTTCTAAAAAGAACTATGCATAAATTGAAAAAAAACTTTTTGCCATACAATTTGGTTGTGTCAAGGTTCATCAGTATATTTTTGATCATAAAATCACTGTAAATACAGATCATGAACCCTTGGTATTTCTTTTTAAAAGAGCCCTTTTTGATATTTCTGCTAGATGTTAACGAATGATGGTAGTCCTTCAATCGTATGTCATTTATGTGCCAAGAAAACAGATGTATGTTTCTGATACTTTGTCGAGACGTTCCGAAACGTCGGCGAACTGACATATTATCATTTTCCCATTTTTTGATCCTGTCACCACTATTTAAACTTTATGAAATAATAAAGATCTAATAAGGATTTTTATCAATATCATAATTTCCATAAAATTATCAAAAATTTGGTAGAATTAATTTTTTTTTTTATAAAGAACTTAGATTTAATTCCTTTTGATACGTAGTATTTAGCATTGCCAGTTATACAGGGTGGCCATTTGAAAACGAAACAGAAGAGATTACAGACGAAATAAGTTTTTTCGATAGAAATGCTCGGACAGATCGATTTTTGTTTCGAGGGGGACAACTTAAGATATAGGTTCCGGACGCATAACGCTTCAACCCTAGCTGCTACAACCACCCCCATTTTTTAATAGAGAAAATGGGGTGAGTGATACCTCAATTCAAAGGTATTTTTATACTGATTTCAGCACAGTAATCGTTTCTTCATTTTATGCAATAGTTCTCGAAATATTTATGCGTTAGTTAATTTTGTCACTTGAATTAATTTTTTGCGAACAATTGATATTTCGTGCTTCCGAAACACCAAAATTTCCGTACTTGTATTTGAAATTGCAAATATCTACCACTGGGCAAATGAAGTTATACCGTATGTGTTAACGCTACTAGGGTCAGATGTTCGACTAGCTGTTTTATTCACTAAAATCATTCTCCAACTGTACGGTATCAGAACGATTCAAAGTATTGATCTAAAAAAAAGACTTTTCAAAGTAAAGTAAATAATTTATCAAAAACTCACATCAATTAATTAAATATTCAAATTGTTCACCATTAGCTTCCATAAAATGAAATAAGTTTCATTCGATACGATGGCTTACATTTTGCAGCATTTCTGGAGTGATTTGACGACATTCGTTCACTATACGTCTTCTTGAATCTTCTATGGAATCGGGCTGTGTAGAGTAAATTTTACTCTTCAAGTGGCCCCAAAGAAAAAAATCTAGTGGTGACAGATCTGGTGATCTGGCTGGCCATTCAGTGGGACCCCTCCTTCCAATTCACAGATTTGGAAAACTTTGATCCAGATCCGTCACAATTTGATCAATGTGATTTTCCAATAAGTCCAAATACATATCTCCAGTAAGATTACCAAGTGAAAAGAACGGACCGACAATGTTGTCACCAAATATCTTGTAACGTGCTAATTGCCACGTTAAGTAATGATGGTGAGCATGAGACTCCACTCTTAATTTTCTCAGGGTGGGCTTGATTATCCCAGCAACAAAACTCCCCTCGGTTTTTGACAAATATAATGAGTACAATAAAAAGATACAATATTAAATTACAAAATTGTGTCAAATGTCCAATCTCCCAAGTACAACACACATTAGGGACTTATCTTAACAATTGTCGAGCCTCCAAGCGCATCCTCCAATTTTCCAGATATAAGGTGAATTCCACGAAGATGTTCTATGCCAAGGGATCAGTGCATGTAGATGGTTTCTGCACGAATTCTCTATCGTATTCAGACAGCTACTTGATACGATGCAATTCTCATCTCAGTCGAAGAAGGTGACCATGCCACAAGCTCAAATTAACAGTGCTCAATCCAGTGAAAGGACGCAGCTCAACAGCCTATGGTATAACTCATCTCAAAATCAAACTGTGATGTTCTTGGCTTCGTCATAAGATGCAATTTAACCCCCAGGAGGAGCTATATTAGAGTGAACAAGAGAGCATTAGAAAATACAAAGACATATATAACAGGGCTCCCTCTCGATTTCTTTTAGACAAATATAAACTGAATTATTGTAAAATCACATCAGAGCAACAAATTAAACCGAGAAGGAGTTCTGTCCTGAAGTTAATCGAGCTAAGGTAAAAATAAAAACGTGCCCTCGCATGAATAACCGAAAAACACCAAAATTCCAATTCCTGGGAGGAAATATATCCACTTACCGAGAATGATCACGTACTTCTCGCAGATATTTAATTCAGAAAAGTTACACTTAGAAATTGATCTATTTAATTTCTTCAGAATATGAACGTTGTAACTTAATTGCTTCGAGACCGAGAAAGAAATCCGTGAAGGTCACCGATAGAGGTTAGCTTCCGGAACACAGAAATAAGCATCGAGCACATACATCCTCTATAATGCATGGTATCGCGGGATCGTTTCAAGTCAGGGGCGTACGAAAAAGGGGTGCAAGCCGTTGCACACACCTCCTCCCAGGAAAAAAAATTTTTCAGAATGAGAAATTTTCCAATTAAAATCCTGAAATATAAGTCAAACTAAACAAATGTCATGAGATATGTGGTCACTGAGGGTGGCCAGATACCAAGATACGCCAAGGCAAGGAACTCGACGAGAGAGAACGTGGGCAAAAAGCTACGGCCTGATGCACGACCAACGACAGGTCACACTCCTAGCGAGTCTAGCGGGATGCATAGAGACACAAGTAGGTATAGGTAATAGATAGAAAAGATAAAAACTAATGTCAAAATCAGGAAATGTCAAAATCGATAAACGTCAAAATCAGATATATATATAGTTATCAACACGTCAGATGTTCGACGGTCACATTCCCAGGCCTATG
This sequence comes from Micraspis discolor, assembly GCA_030674115.1. Lineage (NCBI taxonomy): Eukaryota > Metazoa > Arthropoda > Insecta > Coleoptera > Coccinellidae > Micraspis > Micraspis discolor. The sequence continues at coordinate 6,782 of JARTUT010002263.1, read as the reverse complement.
GCGGATCCAAAACACCCCTCCGTCACCTGGGTACCACAGCTTAATTTATTGGGCGCCAGCAAGCATAAGCTTACAGAGACAAAATCGAGATAAGGAATCATAGGAAAGATACATACGACAAGGCAAACCAAGATATGTACGATAAGGTAAGGTAAGATATATATACGATAAGGTAAGGTAAGATATGTACGATAAGGTAAGGTAAGATGTGCACGATAAGGTAAGATATGTACCTCGCGGTAAGGCAAGATACATGCGATAAAATAAGGCAAGATACCCACGGTAAGACAAGGTAAGATATGCGATATAAGGTAAGGTAAGATATCCGCGGCAAGATAAGACAAGATATGTATGATAAGATCAGACAAGATATCTACGACAAAACAAGGTAAGCCTCAATTCTTCCAATCCGGTACACAAGAAAACGTCAGAGTGTCACTCGACGTCAAATTCAAAAAACAACTCCAAATACACCGGCGGTTACACCAAAGAGGGCTTATCAGCTGCATATCCGCAATGTACTCCAGACAGATTAACGGCAACACTCGCAAAGAAGATTCGTAACCTGCAAGATCTGAAGAAAATACAAGCACCAAAGGCCGAAAGGAACCTCCACAGGGTCAAACCAAACATGGCTAAACCACAAAAAACACAAGATAATGCAAGCAACAACTGCCAATCGAAAAGGGGTGCACCAGAAAGAAAGAGTTTAAGGAGGCAAAAGGTCATAATCGTGCTACTCATGATCATCCCCGCCAGAGCTGGTGGACTCCCGACGAGTTAGGTCCTGCTTAAGATGCTTGACATGAAAGTTGCCCAACTTGTGTCCGTTCTGATCCTTCAGGCCATAGACCAATGGAGACACCACTTTATCAACAATACAGGGAACATACTTAGGAGCCAGTTTCGCAGAAAACTTGTTGGAGGCATCCGAAAGGACAAAGTTCTTTTTCCAAACCCTATCACCTACCGCAAAACGAACGTCACGCTTCCTCAGATTATATCGACATGCATTTTTCTTATATGCATCTAATAGTCTATGTTGGACAGTGTCGTAAATCTCCGGAAGTTCTCTGAGCTGCAGAGATGGATCCAAAAGCTTGTTCTCCACTTCAACCAGATTGCGAGCATTATCTGAAATCAATCCAAAAAATGCGCCATCTGTAGGGACGTTTCTATGAAAACACAAGTAAGAAGGGGAATAACCAGTAACCTCATGTTTGGCCAACCTAATAGCCTGAGCAATCTGGTGAATATTTTGGTCCCAGGTGTTGTGATTCTCATCTATAAAGGATCTTATGGCAGTTGTTATCGTTTTGTTTACTCGCTCAGTAGGATTTATTTGAGGAAAATACCTCGCATTGTACCATATCTTCTGTACTCTATACCTCTCGATCAAGCTCTTGAACTCCCTAGAAATAAACTGAACTCCATTGTCCACCACTACTATCTGAGGAACCCCAAAGATAAGGAAAACCTGATTCTCCACAAAGCTGGCAACAGCCCTAGCGGTAGCTCTAGCCATAGGATGCACCAAGACAAATTTCGTAAACCAATCCGTGACCACGAGAACATACTGGTTCCCACTTTTTGACCTAGGATATGGACCTATTAAATCCGCAGATATCAGTTGAAAAGGATGATTGATGTTTCGGTAATTTCCCGTCAAACCAGCTTGCGGCAAATTATCAGACTTACAGGAAGCACACACCCCACATCTACGAACGTAAGCTTTCACGGAGTTTCTCATCTTAGGCCAATAGTACAATTGAGACAATCTAGAGAGGGTCTTAAAAACACCAAAATGTCCAGCCAAGGGATCGTCATGATATCTCTTTAAAAGCTCCAATCTGTTCGCCGTCGGAACCACAATTTTCCATTCCGGAGAGTTATCCGAGAACCTGGACCTACACATAATATGCTTGTATAAAACACCCTCAGAGACCCTAAAATCAGGAAAGGACTCAGGGTTCCTTCCAACTCTGTCACACATGTCACGATACCAACTATCTGTTTTCAAGGTACCAAGATCAAGAACAGCCACCTCAGGGATTCGCGACAAGGAATCAGCAACGGTATTCAGGGAGCCACTCCGATGGACTATCTTAAAGCGATGGCAAGATAATCGAACCATCCACCTAGCAATTCTGGGAGAGGGATTTTTCATTGAGTGTAGCCACTGCAAGGAAGAGTGGTCTGTTATCACCGTGAACTCAGTTCCCTCAATGTAAGGGCGAAATCGATCGATAGAAAGTAGAACGGCGAGAAGCTCCTTCTCTGTCGTGGTGTAGTTTCGCTGAGACTTTGACAAGGATTTGCTGAAATATGCTATAGGATGTTCAACTCCATCGGTTTCCTGAAAGAGTACACTTCCCACACCAACATCTGAGGCATCACAAGCAAGAATAAAGCGCTTGGAGAAATCCGGACTGGCCAAAATGGGAGTCGTGGTGAGCAACTGCTTTATCTTTATGAAGGCAGTGTTAGCATCATCTGTCCATTGCACAGGTTGTCCTTCCTACGACCCTTCAAAAGGTCCAAAATAGGAGAACAGACACTAGAAAAATCCTTCAGAAATCGCCTATAATATCCAATGAGACCAATTAATCGCCTAATCTGAGTGGTGTTAGTGGGGACAGGATATTCCAAAATGGATCTAACCTTATCAGGGTCCGTTCGTAGACCATGCTCATTCACCAAAAATCCCAGGAATTTGAGTGAGGGACGACAGAACTGACATTTTTCAAAGTTGACAGTAAGGTTGGCTTCTCTAAGACGGTTGGCAAGATCTTTCAACACTCCAACATGGGTCTCGAAATCAGGGTGACAATAATTACATCATCCAGATAATAAAACACATACGGTTCCAGTGATGAACCTATGACCATGTCCATGAGACGACACATAGCCTGGGAGGCATTATTCAGACCAAAAGGAAGAACTTTAAAACAAAAGAGACCACGACCCTGAACAGCAAATGTAGTCTTCAACTTGGACTCATCATCAAGAGGAATTTGAAAGAAAGCAGACTTCAGATCCACTGAGGACAAAAAGGAGGCATTGCTTACCTTACTAATTATAGTTTCAATCAAAGGCATTGGATATGAATCAGGGAGGGTAACAGAATTCAGCTTTCTGCCATCAAAACAAACTCTATATGATCCATCCTTCTTATTCACCAACCAAAGAGGAGACGACCAAGGAGAAACAGTGGTAACAGGCTCAATGATATCGAGTTCTAGCATCTCGTCTATCTGTCTATTGAGGACAGACTGCATAGCAGGTGAGAGGGGATATTGACGCTGACGTATCGGAGATCCCTCCGTCTTAATGGAGTGTGTTAGAAGATGAGTTCTACCTATTTTATCCTTCGGTCCAAGTATTCGAAATTGATCAATGACTTCCTCCAAGTTACATCTCTGAGCCGGAGTCAAGGCATCAGCAGGTCTAATCACATGAACAGCAGATGAATTTAGCACTGAAGAATTATAAGAGGAATCAGTGAAGTTCAGACTAAGGTTGAAAGTCTGAATAAAATCCATCCCAAGAATCATTTCCTGAGAAATGGAAGGAATAACTAACACCCTAAGAGCTCTCGAGACACCATCCAATTCAATACTCAGAGTAACATAACCCAGAGTACTCTGCAAAGTTCCAACAGCGGTGGTGACATGTAAGGAAACATCATAATTCAAAGGTAAATTCAACTTCTTCAGCAAAAACAACGACGGTGAACCAATAATCGACACATTACTACCGCTATCCAATAACGCTAAGATGCTTTCAGAAGAAACCTTCACTCTAAGATAAGGTCTATTATCATCAAAAACTCTCTCTATCAAGGGACACACAGAATGAGTAAGAGGCTCTGGGTGGGAAGTTAAGGGATGTGTTTTCTCAGTTGAACAGAAGGCTTTGATTTTCAGCAACCAATCATTAAAATCCTCACGATCAAATGTACCTACAATGTTGTGCCGCTTGACCTGGACTTCTGGCAGGATCTAAATGCGGAGTCACGCCCTCTGCCATAACGTGACCAGCATCTGCGTTTTTGAACACTTAGGGCACCTCGATTTTATGAGATTTTGGCTCCACAGCCATAACAAAATATATTCCGACGCCTCACGCATGATGAGTATTTATGTCCAGTCTTGTCGCAATTCCAGCATGTAATCAAGTTAACCTGAGAAACTTCACGAGACTTCACGGTGCTCAACCCAAGAGTAGCCTCCACTCTTTTACACAAGGAGGTCAGATCAGACAGAGTATCAATATCTCTCAAAACCAATGCCCTCACATAGTCCGGTAGCAAATTCGATCTAATAATCCTAACCATCTCTACCTCAGGAATTTTAACATTTAAACGATAAAATTGGGCTTCCATCGAGGATATAAAAACACCAACACTTTCCCGTGAACGCTGCTTTCTCGATTTGATTTCATCGAGTAGAACCTGATCATAATTTGTATGCAGAAAAGCATCCTTGAGCGCATCCACCATTTCCGACCACGTGCTGAAAGATTTTCTAACGAAGTGATTGTGCCACCAAGTCCAGGCATCTGACTCAAATAAATCTGAAGCCGAGGCAAATAAGTCCTCATCAGAACAGCCACGAGAGATCTTTAAAGTATCCAAAAGTTCGAGAAATGGCACGAGTGGCTCTTTTTCAGAAAATTTTTGATGTTCCATTTATAAACAGGCACTTTACTACTAGATGATTGTACACAAGAGGAAGAGTGAGAAGTTAGAGTGACAGGATCCGAAAGAACGGAGGTAGCAGTTTTAGTCGAGAGCTTGTGGTCATGGAAATCTGCCTCCAAATCAATAATCTTAAGCCTAAAATCATGCTTTTGACTCTCCAAGGTATCGTCCTCAAGTGAAATGCGTTTCAAGCGACCAGCACAGTGAGATAACCTATCCTCAATTTAGGCCAAATCGGCAAGGCCAGACTTATGAGTTAATTTAGATATCTTCGATTCTAAATCGAAATCGAAAGAGAAAGCTCATGAAAGTCATCCTCTACAGAAAAATACTCCGATACTCAGAAGGACCTCCATCCCTCTCTGCTTGCCAAAGACCTCTCAAAATCTTACGATTAAATTCAACGGTTCTCCTGTCATCCCTGCCCAAGCGTATCGCAACCTCATAAGAGAGTTCATGACTCTTTAAGGAGTCCGGATTCATGACTTCAAAAATTTTTTAGATATAAGATAATAATTGGAGTTAAAAAAGCACAAAATGATAACAGTTAAGGCACGTGATAATAGTACACAGAAAGGTAGATAACATCAACACATGCAACAGCAAAATACATAAATGTAGATAACGAAATACTATGAGAGACTGGTTTTGTTGTTATAAGTGAGATTAATTTGTTGCCAGGTTCCTCGAGCCCCACGTTGGGCGCCAATGTGTAACGTGCTAATTGCCACGTTAAGTAATGATGGTGAGCATGAGACTCCACTCTTAATTTTCTCAGGGTGGGCTTGATTATCCCAGCAACAAAACTCCCCTCGGTTTTTGACAAATATAATGAGTACAATAAAAAGATACAATATTAAATTACAAAATTGTGTCAAATGTCCAATCTCCCAAGTACAACACACATTAGGGACTTATCTTAACAATTGTCGAGCCTCCAAGCGCATCCTCCAATTTTCCAGATATAAGGTGAATTCCCACGAAGATGTTCTATGCCAAGGGATCAGTGCATGTAGATGGTTTCTGCACGAATTCTCTATCGTATTCAGACAGCTACTTGATACGATGCAATTCTCATCTCAGTCGAAGAAGGTGACCATGCCACAAGCTCAAATTAACAGTGCTCAATCCAGTGAAAGGACGCAGCTCAACAGCCTATGGTATAACTCATCTCAAAATCAAACTGTGATGTTCTTGGCTTCGTCATAAGATGCAATTTAACCCCCAGGGAGGAGCTATATTAGAGTGAACAAGAGAGCATTAGAAAATACAAAGACATATATAACAGGGCTCCCTCTCGATTTCTTTTAGACAAATATAAACTGAATTTTTGTAAAATCACATCAGAGCAACAAATTAAACCGAGAAGGAGTTCTGTCCTGAAGTTAATCGAGCTAAGGTAAAAATAAAAACGTGCCCTCGCATGAATAACCGAAAAACACCAAAATTCCAATTCCTGGGAGGAAATATATCCACTTACCGAGAATGATCACGTGCTTCTCGCAGATATTTAATTCAGAAAAGTTACACTTAGAAATTGATCTATTTAATTTCTTCAGAATATGAACGTTGTAACTTAATTGCTTCGAGACCGAGAAAGAAATCCGTGAAGGTCACCGATAGAGGTTAGCTTCCGGAACACAGAAATAAGCATCGAGCACATACATCCTCTATAATGCATGGTATCGCGGGATCGTTTCAAGTCAGGGGCGTACGAAAAAGGGGTGCAAGCCGTTGCAATCTAGCCCAAACATTGAGTTTTTTTGGTCGTTGAATATAAACTTGTTGGAACAATCTCGGATTAGCAGCAGCCTAATAACGACAATAGTATCGATTTACTGTGCCATTTCGAAACACTCATCGAAAATACGAACATTGTACAGATAATTGGAATTATCGGTTACTCGTTCACTCATTGTATCACAAAATTCAACACGACGGTCAAAATCATCCTCGTTTAGTGAGTGTGAAAGATGGATTTTGTAAGGATGGAATTTATGATGCTTCAAAACATTTGCAATTCGAGTTCGTGTAAAACCAGATTCATGTGCTAGCTGCCTCGTACTCGTCATTGGATTCA
>JARTUT010000958.1:0-91215 GCA_030674115.1 Micraspis discolor | reverse complement strand
ATGAACCAATACTAATTTTCTCTTCTTCAATTACGACCCTGACAAAAATCCCGACATGTCATCTGTGGCGAAACCACAAATAAGATCTTCATTGCCCCCTCGAGGTACGGAACACCCGAAAATACCCTCCCATCGGGATCACCGCGATGTTATCCCAATATTTCTCGGAATTTGCTTGACACCCGACCAATTAAATCGTCTCCGACCGGTGCAAACCCAGCATTAGTCTCCAGGGACTCATAAAAAATGTTTGGCCCGCTCGTAACTCAACTTTGTCATACTCCTTATCGCGTACGGATCTGGAAACATCGACATTATCTTTGCCGGCAGATTATTAAGCCTGATTGAAGTTGCCAAGTTTTCCAGATTCTTCGCAGATGAAACCATTCGTGGGCTATCAAAAAGAAAAAGATCGGAATATTTCTTACATCTTGTTTACGGACTGTTGTAACGTGAAAATTCCAACCGGGTTACCAGACGCTCATATACCAAGTGATAATATGATGATTTGCATGGTCAATATAAATGAAAGTAAAGTTACGCGAAATGATCCATGTGGAAGGCCGATGTCCAATATTTCGAATTTGCTATATTAATTGCCATTTGGAGTGTAATATTCGTGACAATGGTATATTACTTGACAGATAACTTGATTACTTTACCATTGTCCTGATTATTAAAGCATTAAATTGTTGAATTGAGACCTTTGTTGATATATCACTTATCCATTTGACAGGATGACGGGTATATGAATGGAAGCAGACACACCTCATAAATCGTTTCCGATATGTTTCGATTTTATTCAAAAATCTTCTTCGTGGTTCTAAAAATGATCACAGAGATTATACAGGGTGTTCCTAAATTGAACGTACAAACGAAAAGGGAGATTCATAAGGCTGTACACCACCTTGCGGCAAAACTCGAATTCCGCTAGATGGCACCAAGCGAAAATTTCAAGGAACTGAAAACAGGCACGCCCATTGTACGAAACAGGACGGTCTGTACGGTATTTATGACCCCTAATAAACTTTCTAGGTACTGTCGCCGGTGGGTAGGATCGAAACGGAACGTAAATTTGTGTTTATGGATTTTTTGTGGGTTTCGAAGAGAATGGTAAATACAGAGTTCATTAGACCGATCAATTGAGACCAAATAACAAGGGTGAAGTTACATAAATTCCCTACAAGCTGAGAGTCGGTGAAATTGTTCAAAACATAATTATGAATAAAATATTAGTTTTCCTGCATGGAAAAATTTTATTCAAGGTTAAAGGCCAAAAATGCGGTTTTCACGATTTTCTGCAAAACGTCAAGTTTTATGTTGAAATTACACAGACAAACAGAGACAAATATTGTAGAACATATAATTATCTATAAAATGTGTATCAATATTTTGTTCCAAAGAGTCACCGTTTTTGAGGTATAACGGTTCAAAAAATTATGAAAGTTGTAATCGTCATAATATACATGATTTGGCCACGTATGCAGGGTGAGTCAAAATTGTGTATCGAGCTATCTGGGGTCCATTGAAAATAAGTATAGTATGATGGATAAACTCATATCCCAGAATGCATATTATGACGATTACAACTTTTATAACTTTTTGAAACGTTGTATCTCAAAACGGTGGCTCTTAGGAAAAAAAAAGTTGATACATATTTTATAGATAATATATGTTCTACAATTTTTCTGGAGTAATTTTGTGATAAAACTTGCCTTTTGCTGAAAATCATGAAAAACGCATTCTTGACCTTTGACCTTGAGTTGAATATTTCCGTACAGCGGAATAATGAAAACTTTCAAATTTTATTCATAATTAGGTTCTGAACAATTGCACCAAACTTTCAGCTTGTTGGGAATTAATGTAACCCTGAATGTCTAAATTGACCCTATAATTATTTATGTGAATGTGAGTGATGCAAATTAATTAAAACAATCTTTGAATTTGTACATGGGGCGCTATACTACATGAAAAAAAAATTATTCGGACAAATCTAATCAGTTGAAGAAGCATATAAAATTTCCATGTCTCCAAAATATTTTTCCTGGGCATATCAAACATTTTTTTTTTTTTAATCTCAATAATTATTAACAATCAGAATAACATTCTATAAGTTAATGTGTTAAGAAGTAGTCAAGTGACTTAAATAGAGAGGGAAAAGATTATCTTCAGTGAGAGAATCTCATTATTCCATTAAATCAGCTGGCCAATGTCTCTTCAATCTCCTTGCTAAGGTGTTTGTCAGTAAGGGTTGGAGTAAAATATTTGAGTGGTTTTCCATTCTCGCGTGGTGGTTTCTGCTTCTATGCTTGATGACTTCTTCAACATATGCTATATTTAGGTCTTCATGTAAAGTCTGGTTGGACACATACCATGGGGCGTTGGCCATCATGCGAAAGTATTTTCGATTGCGTTCTTTGGATCAGAGCTATGCTGGATTTGCTTGCGCATCCCCAGATTTCTATCCCATATGTCCATATTGGGATGATGATCGTCTTATATAACAATATTTTGTTTGTAAGTGGTAACTTGGATTTTCTTCCGATGAGCCAATTAATTTCCCTGACTTTTAGGTCAATTTGTTTTCTTTTTGATTATATGTTCCTCCAGGTTAGCCTAGTGTCTAGATGAAAGCCAAGGTATTTTGCTGATGTAGTTTTTGGAATTACTATGTTGTTCAATTTGATTAGGGACAATGTTGCTTTCTCAGTGTAAAGTCTACTTGTTGAGATTTGGTTTCATTTATTTTTATTTTCCACTTTTTCATCCAGATTTGTAGTTTGTCTAGGTGTTCTTGTACTAGCTTAGTCGCTGTTGCTGGGTCTTCATGTACTGCCATTATTGTTGTGTCATCAGCAAATGTTCCTGTTGTAGTGTGAGCTGTTATTGGTAGATCTGAGGTAAAAGTAGGTAGAGGAACGGGGACCAGCACGCTTCCTTGTGGAACTCCAGCTTGAATGGGGCTATAATCTGATACCTCTTGTCCTACCCTAGTTCTAAACTGTCTGTTTGTAAGGTATGAATTTAGTAAATTAAAGAATTTTAAAGGAAGAATATTTCTTATCTTGAATAGGAGTCCTGAGTGCCATACTTTATCGAACGCTTGACTTACATCCAGAAAGACTGAAGTGCAGTATAGCTTCTTTTCAAACGCTTGGTTTATGGTTTGCGTTATTCTATGCGTTTGTTGGACAGTTGAGTGATCTTGTCTGAATCTGAATTGATGTGAAGGAATCCAATGATCTATCGGAATTTCGGCGTTTATTCTCTGAAGTAATAACCTTTCCAATATTTTCGAGATTATTGGTAAAAGGCTTATGGGTCGATATGATGTCACTTCGTGTGGATTCTTGCCCGGTTTCATTATCATGAGTACTTCTGCTGTTTTCAGTGATTTGGGCCAGTGCCCGATTCTCAATATAGCATTAAAGATGTAGGTTACCATGACAAGCCCTTTTCTAGGTAGTTTTTGTTTTTAAAATATTTTATTTGGATTGAGGGAGCTGATATAATGCAATACATATTGAAACAAAATGTCCCTAGCTGAGGTTGGTGCACGGGTACCATACAATTCTGCGTATGATACAATAGTCCAAGGAAAAAACCTCAGCAGAAAAACCCTGCCCCCGTGTCAAAAAAATATAACTTTCTACGGGTATTCGACTCCTGCATCTGAAAAAATTCGATATAATTTTTTCCGCTGAGAGAGTAGAATGTAGGCTTCGTTCGTGAGAAACACTTACCCACTTCCATAATAATTTCAATTTATCTCGCGGACACCCATTCCTCTTGGTATTCTGCCATCTATTATTTCTGGAAGAATGCACTTCTTGTAAAAGTCCTCTAATTTTGGAAGCATCGTATATCTCCAGAAATTCCGATCCCTTATTATGGTTTCCACATGGAAATCATTATCGCAATAAAGAAGCAAGTCGCAATATTCTCTACGGCATATATTTAATTGTCCCTGAATTTGGTAAAAATAGTACCATACCTGGGGTCATAAATGATCATAAATGAAATACAATTATTTAATACAAGAACGAGAATATCTCGAAAAATTGAGAAAATTGAAAAAAAAAAATTAGCCAATTTCAAAGTTCAATGTAATACCGAACGACTACCTATGAGTTTTTTTTCGATAAAATATTTCCTTGAGGAAATATTTGCATCTGAAGAGTATTTCAATTTTCAAAGTGTAATTAGCCAAAAACTATGCATCATATCAAAAATCGACGGAAGGTACGCACTAGGAATACTCATGCCAATGCTCACTCAAATTTTGAATGAAATCCGACAAACGGTTTATGCGTTATTCTTGAAGTAAATTAGCATTGAAATAGTATAGGCACAAAGAAGGTGATGTACAGCCTTAAGTGAGTTTAAGAAAAAAGTCCCATAAACATTAGATCCCAAACGTTTCGTTTTCAAGATACAGAGAGTTGAAGTTTAAATTTTTAAGTTTTTTTCTCATTGTATCTACACCTCACAAGATATTAAACTGAAATTTGGCATAGATATTACATTTGAGAGTTCTCACCACGTGACATGGCAATTTCGATAGAAGTTCTATAGGGTGATCATTTTTCTGGAACACTGCCACATGTTCTTCTGCAGAACTTTTTTAGAGGAACTGTTAATTTGAAAAAATGTAAAAGAAGCTTTGTTCTTATTCTGAACTTCTCGGTGTCTTATAGTTTTGTCGTATCTACCAACGATTTCGAGAAAAAAAATGTTGAACGATTCTCTCGGAATTCTCGTAACTATGATAGGAAGGCCAGTTTGTAATCTGTGGTGAATGAATTCAGTGCCAGTTTTGACACATCAAATTATTGAACGTTTGTTTTTTCAAAAAGTGATGGTGGTTGCATTTATGGCAATTTATTTTTTGAATGTAGTTAGACTACTATTTTCATTACGATTTTTATGACTGTCACAACAATTATTTGATCAGAAACTAGAACCTCATCACATTTCAATATCAAAACATGCCGAATTTCACGAATTCCGAAATAACTGATATGCATTTCATGTATGGTCTTGCAAATGGAAATGGAAGAGAAGCTAGAGTCTTTACAGGAACGCTATCCCAATAGAGCGATACCAAATCATAGAATGTTCTCTGATATTCATAGGCGTCTTTCAGAAGCTGTATCTTTTTCACGAAAAGAATTAATGCTGAGAGACCACGCAGTGTGAGAACACCACAACTCGAAAAGGCAGTTATGAACGAAATAGAACAACATCCAAGAACCAGTACAAGAAAAATTAGTGTACTTTTGAATGCAAGTCTTCAAGTTGTTTATGGATCTTGCGGAATTCTCTGCTATATCCTTATCACATTCAGAGGGTGCAAGCTCTTCTGCCTCGAGATTTTCATCCGAGGGTTAGTTTTTTGTTAGTGGTACCTCAGTAGACTATTGATGAATCCTTATTTTGGTTGCCAAATTCTATTCACTGATGAAGTCTGCTTCTCAAGGACTTCAATTATCAATTTTCATAATGAATACGTATGGACTGAGGAGAATCCGCTTGATATGTAGAAACCCATTTTCAAGAGCAATTTTTACCAAATGCGTGGGGTGGTAATATGGTGATGATTTGATTGGTCCTTTCTACTTGCTAGGTCAACTAACAGGTCAATCATACAGACATTTTTTAGAAAACGATTTGCCCTTGTTATCGGAAGATATACCTCTTATGCTTTAACGAGAAATGTGGATCATGCACGACGGTGCTTCTGCTCATTTTTCAGTTTTGGCAAGGGAGTATTTGGACGAAAATTATAAAAACAGATGGAATGGACGGTAGGGTTCTCAGTCATGGCCCGCCAGATCCCCAGACTTAAATAGTTTAGATTTCTTTTTATGGGGACACCTGAAATCTCCAGTATACTCGACACCTGTTAACTCCGTAGAAGAACTGAGAAATCGTATAATAGGCGCATTTAATACAGTTAGGAATACTCCGGGAGTGTTTGAAAGAGTTCGATCTTCTATGAGACGAAGAACAGAAGCTCGTATTAGAGTTGGTGAATGACATTTTCAAAATTTTTGTGTTGATTATACGAGTTTATCGATTCTTTATGAATCATCGATACAGATCAGAAAAATTTCCATAAAACTGACACTGCATTCATTCACCACAGCTTACAAAGTGGCCTTCCCATCATAATTTGGATTTTCACGAGGAGGTCAGATTGCTTTGGCGCTCTTGTTGAGCTACTTGCGAGTAAATATTCAAACCTTAACAAATCTATAAGCTCTCTGATCGGGTGAACAATAGTCTTTTTCCGAGAGATAGGTAAGTTATCGGGTTTTTAAGTTCAAAGGGCTCTTGTTACGTAGACTCTTTATTGATTACAATTCCAAGCTTTCGGCTACATTCCAGCCTTCTTCAGGGACTACAAATTTAAAATTGATCGATTACTATTTTGAATTTTGAAAAAAAAAAAAAAAACAAAAGGCACACCGATGGGCTATGTTGTCTCACCCATCTTGGCTCAGATGGTGATGGATGATTTGCTTGATGAGAGCTTACCCAGGCTATCTTTTGAGGTGCCATATATAAAAAAAATTGTTGATGACCTTTTCTGTATCTTGCCACATACGAGCTTCGATGAAATATTAAATGTGTTCAATGCATTTGATGTTAATATACAATTTACACATGAGGTTGAAATTGACCAAAAATTCCTTTTCTGGACGTTTTACTAATTAGGCATGATGAACACATAATAAAACCAATTGGTATATAAAACCAATGAGTTCTGGCAGATACTTGAATTTCAACTCAAACCATGAAACTAAACACAAAATAAACTTGGTTTTAGGTTTGAAAAAACGGATAAAAAATATTGTAGATCCAATATATTACAAAGATTGTTTAGAAAGGTTGAAAATTCTGTTGGTCAATAATTCGTACCCAGTTAGACTGTTAAACAGACTCCTTTATAGCACGACTTCTGTCCCCGGTGATCAGGGTGAAATTGAGCCAATGGAGCCAGAACAAAATCATAACTGTTATTTTCATTAGAGTATTATAATGATTTGACACCAAATATCATTGCATTAATTAAACAAAAGTATCCAAATTTTAAAATAGCTTGTAAAATTCCGAATAAATTGAGTAATAATATTTTTTCGAGGCTAAAAGACAAGGAAGATACGCTAGATTCAGTGGATGTCATATATAAGATAAATTGTGGTGCATGTGAGGCTTGCTATGTTGGACAGACTGGCCGTAAGTTAAAAAGTAAGATTAAAGGAACATAAAAGGGACGTACAACAGTTAGGTAAAAACCGGCCTATCGAAGCATACAACTGAAACAGGGCATAAAATGAACTTTGATAATGTTGAAGTATTGAGATACGTTTCAAATCAGAAAAAACGGTTGTTCCTAGAGTCAGTAGAGATTAATAAAAACGTTAATAACATCAATGTATGTACTGATACTCAAGATATAAGTTTAATTTATTGTAATATTCTACATAACACAAGGAGCGTAGGAGTTGGGAGAGGGCGAATTGAAAGGCAAAGGGCCCTTACAAGTAATTAACTTTGTATGAAGAATAGGACCACAGCATTCTATGGTTCTAACACAGAATCCTGTTTTTTTGACATAACTGTGATTTATCGATTAATGATTTCGACAATTTGGTTAACCTAAAAATTGCCTGTCAGACATAATAGATGTAAAAATTTTCAAACATTTTAATCTTGAAAAATCCAATGGAGTTTTATATTTTTACGGAAATTGTATGTTGAGTCGAAGTTCTAAATGTACCAGTATTGTTTTCTACAAAGTACCATCGTTATAAAAGAAATTGTATGTTTACCTTTTGGTTTTGATGTGTAACAGAGACAGATCTATTTTAAACCTCACATTGATAGTAAGTAAAATCTTTTTGAATTATTTTTGTTCTTTTCATTAGAATAGATTTTTGTTTTCTTTTTCAAAATTCAAAATAGTAATCGATCAATTTTGAATTTGTAGTCCCTGAAGAAGGCTGGAATGTAGCCGAAAGCTTGGAATTGTAATCAATAAAGAGTCTACGTAACAAGAGCCCTTTGAACTTAAAAACCCGATAACTTACCTATCTCTTGGTGTCAACGAAGTTCGATACTTCTTCCTTCAATCAGTCTTTTTCCGTACTATGGGACAATGTGATGCAAATATGAAAGCCTAATGAATAAACAAACCTTAATCTCAATTTGAAAATAACTACTCATAATTTTCACCGAATTTTGTTCTATGCTTCTCCTGAAAACTTACGTCATTGCTTTTCTGAGTTTTGACGCCATCAAATTCTTTCTCTATGATAAATTTTTTTTATTAATACTAGTAAGCTAGTAGATCCATAAGCCCGTAGATCAATATAGGCCAATAGATCCATAAGCCCATAGATCAATATAGACCATAGATAAATGAGGCCCCATAGATCAATAAAGCACACAAAAACACGAAACACGGCAAAAAAATCCGTTGAAAACAAAGAATCACGAAAGAACGCAAAAGCCCAAAGGAACCCAAAAAACCCCGAAGGAACGCAAAACAAACCGTTGAAAGCGAAAAACCACGAAAGAACTGGAAGAAACACGAAAGAACGCGAAGCAACACGAAAGAACGCGAAAAACACGAAAGAACCCGAGAAAACACAGAAGGACCCGAAGAAACACGAAAGAACGCGAAGAAATACGAAAGATCGCAAAAATCAAAACAAAATTTCAGATGCTCATAACTACTGAACCATCCGACGGATTTGGCCCAATAACGAACTTGACCGAGATATTTTGACAATTAACCTATTCTGAAAATATGAAAACTCTAGCTGATTCCTTTTGGATGCTAGAGAGGATACGGCCGACCGGACAGACTCAACTTTCGCCACGAATTCTTCATCAGGAGTAGAACCCAATCGATTGAGACCATTTTCTGCTCGATATTCCAAAATTACAGACATTCGGGCAAAATGATAGGCACTCTGTTCGGGTGAACAAGAGCGCCAAAAACTTGAAAAAACTTCAAACTTCAACACTCTGTATCTCGAAAACGAAACGTTTGGGACCCCATGTTTATGGGACTTTTTCTTCTTGAAATCACTTAAGGAATCTCTCCTTTTCGTTTGTACGTTCAATTTAGGAACACCCTGTATATACTGAAACATACAAATTTCATGTTGAAATAAATACCTAGACATTATGAACAATAATGTACAAATAAAACAATTAATATTTGAATAATACAGTAAATATAAATGGAAAGAACTAGTGGATATGTTTTATGCCAACACAATTAATATAACATAGTTTAAAAATGCCATGAGAAAGAGCAAAATCTTCTTGAAAAAAAAATAGGTTATGTATTGGCTAAGAACTGAAAGAGGAAACAACAATGCATACTCACAGATTTTATCATGGTCTTATAGTCAGAAACATGAAATCTTTGAAATGAATAATACAACTTCCACACCATCAATTGAGAGAAAACGGACAAAAAGAATTTATATAGACCTATATACATAGATATTCATCAAATTTGGATCTACAGATGACAGATATGACATTGACGTTTCAGTTGAAAAAAATTTATTCATGTTTTGTCTTTTTCTTTAATTTTGGTTATTAAATAATAATAATCTTTGTTTGTTTAACCCACCAGCTTCGCAGAAGGAGCTGATGGCCATTCCTGAAAAAGCCTATCAAAAATATTTCCATTTTTTTCTATTGGAGCTTATTTTGAAAGAGATTAATTAAAAATTGAAGAAGTTTAATTTTTTGCTTTTTTGTGGTTTTGCTCACCTGAACGGAATCATAGATATAACACATCTTTTCTATATATATGTTCGAAATGAATTGAGCTATTAAAGGACGATTGATACCGATAACACAAAAATATTAGCATTTGAAAAACATCGCCATACTATGGCCATCAATAAATTACAAAGTCCCAACCCATTTAGAACATCATGAAAATTCAATCAGGTACGCTTTTCATGCCGCGTTTGCTCAAAAGTAAATGCTGAGGGAAACCAATGGGCGGATACACATTATCCTCTCTATAAGTTAAACAGCTTGAGGAAACGCCGTTGCACCGACTCAATCCCAACAATATGGTTTTGGTGGTAAGGGGACCACACTAAAGCTGTATATTCCAGCTTGGATCTAACATATGAGCAAAAAGGATCTTCAATGTGGCTATATCCCACTTGCAGCAGACAGAGTGGCATCAATATGTGGTGCAAACAAAAGTTTCGGGTCAAAATCACTCCCAAACCCGTCAACAACGTCGGACGCTCAAGCGAGTTACCATCCACAGTATAGTCGAAATGAATTTGTAATGAAGTTTGATTTTTTGTATAGGAAAATCATTCTTCATTTCAAGTATTCCGATTATTTTATATATTTTCCGTTCCCTGTATACACCTTAAGATTCGAAGTCGTTGTTTTCAGAGTTTTTCGGTGAGAAAAAAGGCCTGAAAACATAAATTTCTCTTCGCTAGAATCCGATAAATCTGTTTTTATGCGATAAACCGAAATCGAAGATGATTTTAGGCGTCAAAAGCCACATCTGTGCGTGTTCGTTTCGCCTCCCGCCTGAGAGTATAAAAAGGCATGTTGCCCTCAGATTAAGATTTTCATTATTCAGTTTAGTTCAGTTCAGTTTTCATTGGAGATAATTCAGATTACCGTCAGTCAGTCAGTCAGGTTAGCGAATTGAGATTACCGTCAGTCAGTCAGATAAATTCATAATTCATTATTCAGATTAGTTTCATTCCGATGACAGTTGATAATTTTTCCTCTGCTATTTTTTCAATGAAATAAGTGTTATATCACAATCTTCCTCAACTATGGATGATGATTTCCCTTTGAATGGGTTCCATAGCAGACTTCAAACATAAGAAGATCTGAAAAATCATCACTTGGACCGCAAGACCCGATTCGAAGAATCCTCCTTGCAGATTGGCGACAAATTTTGTGTATTAGATTTGAATATAGAAGGTATTTCTAAGGACAAGAGTGGCTATATTTCTAAACTAACAAAGGACTATGGTGCTGAGATTATTCTCCTTCAAGAAACACATACGGATACTAAAAAAAAATCTTCGAGAAAGAGGAACCATAAAAGGTTATGTATTCATTGATTATCTCCTTTGTAAAATTTACGGTTTAGCTTGTTATGTTAAAAAATCCTTGATTCACAATATCGAGTTAATCCAAAAAGGCTAATTTGAGGAAGTTTTCTTTATCTCTTTCAAATTTTATATTTTTGATATTCAGTTCTTTTTTCTGCTTTTGTCTTTTTATTTCCAGATTCGATGTGGGTACCTTGAAGAAGTATCTGTTTCCATCAATAGAAGACCACTCTTGAAGAAAGAAATCCCTAATATATTTCAGCTTATTTTTGTACTTTCACACTTAGGCGGGGAGCCAGGGTTTTTTTTTACGGGGGTTTTTTCCCTAGGCTTTTATGTGATACGCCGAATTGTATGACACCCCGTCACTAACCCCTGATCTGTATGCTTTATTGTTTGCTAACTAAATATTGTAAGCCAAAAGTTCAAAAGAATATATATATATATATATAGTTTCATTCCGATTAGCAGATTCATTCATAATTCATTGTTCAGATCAGTTTCATTAATTATTATTTAGTTTGGCAGATTAATTCCGATTTAGTGATTGTGGTTCCGGGTTAGATATAGATTTTAAGATAGGTAATTTTACTCAGTTTTCAGTTAGGTTCAGTATTTACAGGAGTTTATATTATTTTTCTTATTCAATAGTAGCGATTTTAGTTTATCTCATCAGTGCACAGAGTGTGGTTTTGTCGGACGTCAGTGTCCTGAGCGACGAAAGAAAAGAAAAAGTGAGTAAACGAATAACCCCATTGCCGAAACTCCTTTATTTCAATTTCATCAAAATCGCCTATTTTTCCGAGTTCGATTTCATTCCTTTTACGGGAATTCTGTGGACTTCCTGTCCACGTGGACAGTTAGCAACCCTCCGTCTGTAGATGATAATTATTCTTAGCTCTTCTCATGAGCCAGTAAAATTTTTATTCAGATTACAGTTCAATCACAATTTGTTGCGTCCTATTTGCGAGAAAAGTAGCGTTCGCAGCCAGATTGATTTTGATTTAGAATTAAGTTCATTTTTTATGCATTTCACTTGTAATTGTTAATGTCCTTAGAAAGTGTTATTTTCACAAGTATAACTGAATTCTTGTGTTCTGTTTAAATTGTTACAGTAGATTACCGAATTAATTTATTTTCACCTTTCATACTGTCAGTTTAAATCTGTTATTTTGCTGAATTAATATATTTCCACATTTCATACTGTCAGTTTAAATCTGTTATTTTGCTGAAAGATAGCTGACTACTTACGTTATTTTTATTCAACATACTGAGGGAAGTTTCTGTACATATATTCCGAATAAATTATATTAAATTTTTGCCTATTTGATTGCTCAAATTATCGCTAATAGCTTAGATAAAACCGAACTCTGTCTTCGACTAGAAGCTACCTTGTAGGTTTGCTATTCTCCCTGATAAGCAAAGAATAGCTGGCGCCCGAAAAATATATAATAGGTAAAAAGGGTGTTACAAATTACATATTTGTTTTGTGTACAAGATATGACATTACACTTCTTGGATTTCAGATTCAATCGGTTTCTTTCGCACCACTCAACAACGTGCAGCAAATTGATGAAAAGCCGCTCACAATCAAAGGCATACCTCACCTCAAGGTGCATCTTGAAATCATCGGCAAATAGCAGACAGTTAACGTCCACCACATCAGCCAAATCATTGATGAAAATTATGAAAGGCAGTGGTCCAAGGTTACTACCCTGCGGTGCTCCTGAAGTACTCAAAATATTACAGACCGCCGGTCAGACAAGTAGGACAAGTAGAGATTTATGAGATTGGAGCAAAAGCCACATTGGGACAACTTCGTCAACAAAATTCGTACGCTTTTGAAAAATCAGTATACAGGACATCGGCCTGGGATCTTCTCTCAATTATCTCAGAGACAAACTGTGTTAACTGTGAGTGCAAAACCATGCGGAAAAGGTGTTATTCGATTACAGACTAGATGATATAACCGAGTGTAAAGAAGGATCTCAAATATTTTGCTGGAATTACTGATTATTGATATCGGTCGGAAATTAGAAATATCAAGTTTGTTGCCCCTGAGAATGTTTCCACGCATCGGGAACCATTCAACGTTTCAAACAGATACATTGAACAAGATTGTGAGCGGATACGCCAAGACATACGCACATTGCTTGAAAATCAAGGAGGGTATGCCATCCGTACCCATCGTCATAGTTGGTTTCATCTTCTTCAAAACCGTAATAACCTCATGTTCCTCAAACAACGCAACATTAATGTTAATTATGTGAGGATCCTCAATCGCTTCAAAACCCGCAGTAGGTACTAGTAGTAAATGAATTTGCGAAAAAATCAGAAAAGCTATCAACTATGTATAATGGTCCGTCCACTGAATGCCCATCATAGAACATCTCACTAGAGACAGTTGTTGAACCCTTCTTATTATTTATAAATGACCAAAATTAATTGGGTTTTTTTTATGTTCCGTTCAGACCTCTACACGAATGCTCAGTTGGCCTTAGTTGTATATCATTCAATTTTGGCTCGAAGACGGACGAATTCCTCTCCAGCAGTGACATAATTCTTCCTTTTAAATAATTTCGCCTTCAAGCGAATTGAAGGCAAGGCAATCCTCGTATTCCAGTAGAGGTAACACATAATTTACTAAGACCATTAATAAGTCATATAGCTGTTTTACATATAATAGTCTATAAGTATTGCTCAGTAATGTTACTTCGATTTAGAATTATATAAGACTTCTAGTTTAGACCAAGCATTGAAAAATAGTAATTCCTAAAACGTCTGCGCCTAGCTGAATAAAGTTTTAAATATTCCTGGAAATGCAAAGTGTTATTACTCAATTCCCATGAAAACAGGAGACTGCGTGTGTTCCAATTTAACTCTGAATCATCTTATGAGTCATCAGTTCATCCATTCAACCAATACTATTTCCTCGTAAACCATACAAAGCCGTCAATTTCCCCGAATGTCAAATACCTAAGCGCCCACCCTCAAAGGCTCCCATAGAGCGTTATTAAACAAAACCGACTGCAGAAATCTTGTAAGTTCAGCGTTCCTAACAATTTCTAACAACTTCAGAAAACACCGTGAAAGACACAAAAGAAGTCCTCATGAATGGCTGGGTTTCGGTGACGTTTTTCCTTCGCCATTGTGTCATATGGATTCCTTTGACATCGTAAGAGCATTAAGGATAATTTTGGCACCTCTGCGAATGGTTTACCTTGGCCCTTTCAACGCCGTCCTGTGTGCATGGTCTATTGTGTTGGGCGAGATCGGGTTTCCGGTTTCAAAATGAATTATTGTATTATCCTTACTTAGGTTTTTGTGCCTGTAGACTCGTCGTATTACGTTACTTTTACGGTTCGGGTGTATGAGATTCGATTTTTTTACCTACGCATTCTTCGTCGATTAGGTCAGGTTCAGATATGAATGGGACGATTTGCAGTTGTCAGGAAGCATATGCGTTCGATGAATTATGATACTCCCACAACCGTCGTTCAATATGAATTAATAAATCCATAAAGCACTGACGTGCGGATAGATGGATTCGACGCTCTCGTGAAACCACTAGCGAGTTACTATTTTCACTTTCAAATATCACATATCTGCAATATTTGCTTATGAAAGACACGTTAACTATTCGGACGCCAAATTGGTTGATTGAATAAGTTGCAATATTCATATACGATTTATAACTAATGAGTATTTGACGAGAAATGTTTGATGATCGAACTCGTGTAGATTATTATTTGTGTAATCATCACCTATTTTCTTATTTCCAACTGTTGAAAATTGCAAGAATTTTTCACCCTACAACTCGACCTACTCTACGCCCATGAATTACCTACCTCAAATGTATCATCGCTAACTTCATGATGTGTCGATGACAGTTGATCGCTAGTAACAATCGTTGAAAAAATCAGCTCTAAATAACAAATCATGTTTGATTCTCTCAATTTTTTTTCCTTGAATTTCTTTTTCAATTTAATTCTGTTCGAATTCCTCATTACAAGCGAACCAGTTAGTGACTAGTGCTCTATATTGCTTTTCACAGTGTTATACAAAAGACTTCTCTAATTTTTTTCACAATCAAAGACATTTTTTCTCTGTTCAAGGCATGTATAATCCTTTCTAAAAGGTATAGTACAGTTCTCTCAAATACATGAATTATTTTCTGCACGTGCACTTATGATACTGTATTACTTTATGTTCTTTATACATCTCGCTCATCTCATAACTTTTTCACTTAAATTACACTCCATATCACATTCTCGATACCTCTTATTCGTGTATCAGTCATATTTTCATATTGTGAAATATTCTACGTACAACCATGTGCCAAGTTCAGCTATCTTATTCATATCTGTTCATATAAACATTATCCCCCCCTTCGTTAACACTGAATTCCTCAATTTACTGCCAGATTCACTTGTGATTCACATTTTCATCTATCTCTAACAGTAATTTACATACTTGTTTTCACTCAAACATATTTCACACAACTTTTAGACATTTTCACCCTTTTTATGATTAGTCTTCTCAGGTCTTGAAGGAAGTTTCAGAAATCTGTACGTGCCATTTTGGGATCATCATGGGATTCTGAAAACCAAAATGTTATCAATATTCATTCAAGATTTCTCGATAAATATATATATATATATATAAGTTGTGTGGAGTTTATCTCTGATTAATGTTTATAAAGAATTGATGTAAAATTGGTAAACAGAGATTGTTGTTCTTTCAATAATTATACCATTTATTGCAGATGTTTAGCTTTCGCAGTATTTCAACTGCTTCTTCAGAACATCTTAAAAAGTTGATACGTAAAGAATCTGTAAGTTATATAAATTAAAGTTAAGGCTTGTTACAAAGACATGACTGCAAATGGAATGAATAACCTACACAATGTTTGGTTTCTTTGAATTGAAAGTTTGAAATAGTAGACCCCAAATGCTTAAAAACACAACAAATCAAACTATACCAGAAGACATTGAAGAATTCATATTATTGGGTCCTAAATTTGATTTACCAACAAGTATATCTGATTTTGCGATAGCCAAATTACTTTCTGATTGTGAAGTTATAGTAGAAAAAAATCCTGAAAACCAAGACCTCCTCAGAGCACAGCTCACAAACACAATAACAAATTATGTTTATAAACAAAAACAATTAGACATACCAGAAAGAGGAATAAGCGACAAGACTGAAACATTTTTCAAAAATAATCCAAATCTATTATTATTGAGGTCAGATAAAGGTAATGTATCAGTAATAATGAACAAAGAAGAATATCACAGATTATCTATAGATATTCTACAGGATTCCAAATATTATTTGGAACTACGTAACGATCCTACATCTACTATTGATCAGAAAGCAAACAAACTTGTAATAAAATTATATAATAATAAGAAAATTGACAATGCCATAAAACACAAGTTAATCAATATAATTCTGTATTCCCAACATTTTATGGACTACCCAAAATTCACAAACCTACACTATCTTCAAGACCTATAATCTCTTCAATTGGTTCCCCAACTAGTAAAATTGAAAAATGGCTCACTGATATTTTAACTTGTGCATATAACACAGATAACCCATATTACACTAAAGATTCATTACATTTTGCTGAATTTTCCAATAATTTATAGTTATCTCCTGAAGAAGTTTTAGTCAGTTTAGATGTTATTTCATTATTCAGTAACATTTCCAAACAAAAAGCTATTAACACAGTAAAATTACACTGGAATTCAATAAAAAACCATTGTCCAATACAACTCAAAGACTTTTTAGAACTTTTATGTTTTCTTTTTGACAATACCTATTTTGCATATGATGGAAAATTTTACAAACAAACATTTGAAACTATGGGTGCTACTATTTCACCAATTATAGCACAATACATCATGGATGTTTTAATATCCGAGATATTAAAAATATTTCATTTAAATCAACATTTCTTAAGAAATTCGTTGATGACATCATTTGCAGTGTTCCAATAGACAAAATAGAGGAACTTCTTACTTCATTCAACTAATATGATACTGAAAAATATATTCAATACACAATTGAAAAGGAAGATTGCAATAAAGCAGTAAGTTAATAAGAACTGAACAGAACAAAGTAATATTAGATTGGTACACAGAAAATTCAAGTTCTGGAAGATATATCAACTTCTATTCCAATCACAAACAAAAATCAAAATAAATTTTATACTCGATATGAAGAATAGTATTTACAGAATATCCCATCCATCACTTTACCAAAAAAATATCAAGAAACTTTTCGATTTACTTTTAAAGAACTCATACCCCAAAAAATTATTGAATAGCTTATTATATAATACACCAATAAATAATCAACTAACAAATACTTCAACAATCAGAGAAGATGGACAAAACAATATGTTTTATGCAATCTTTCCTAAGATTGATCATCTAACTGATAACCTCAATAGATTGTTTTCTGGTATTTCAAATTTGAAGATAACTCAAAAATCCATCAAATCAACAAGAAACAATTTCTCTCTTATATCTTCTTATATAGGACAAACATCCAGAAATTTGAAAGGACGTCTCACATCACACAAGAGTGACTGCAAATTGAGAAAACCAAGATGTGCACTTTCGCAACATTTAATAACAACTGATCACAAAATCAATTGGAACATCGATAATGTAGCTATCTTAGACAAATGTGACAAAGAAAAATCAAGAACAATTCTAGAAATGATACGAATTTCTCAAGACCCAAAAACAATGAACAGAATATCAGACATCAACAACCTGAGCAATATCTATTCACATTTAATTAAAACAGATCTTGACCTGTTGAATTTGGCATTCTTCAAAAATTCAGAAATAACTGAGTCATAATCACTCGACATAGTTAGATTTTAAAATCGAAATATTCAGAAAAATTCGGAATTCCTCGTAAAAATTGCTATACAAATCTATGATTCATACATTGTTATGATGAATGTCTTAATTATGACTATGTCAATTTAATTTCAAAACTTGTGAAAGAGAGAAATCCTCTCCTCATCACGTTGTGAAGTTTGTGGGATGTCAGTTAAACTATTTTAAACTCTCAATTCAAAGAAACCCAACATTGTGTAGGTTATTCATTCCATTTTGCAGTCATGTCTTCGTAACAAGCCTTAACTTTAATTTATATAACTTACAGATTCTTTACGTATGTACTTTTTTTAGATGTTCTGAAGAAGCAGTTGAAATACTGCGAAAGCTAAACATTTGCAATAAATGGTATAATTATTGAAAGACCAACAATCTCTGTTTACCAATTATACATCAATTCTTTATATATATATATATATATATAGATGATTCTCGTGGGTTAGCAGTCAAAAAAAGTAGAAGACTCTTTTATCCTTTACTCGAGCTTTCAAAACAATTTGTTTCTTTTTCAAGAGTGCTGCAAATTATTAAAAATCAATTGGTGAACAGGTTACAGATCTTCAGTACTTACGATAGCGAGATTGATTATGAAATGATGTTCATTAAATCTTAATCTAATTAACATGAATTCAAGATCTTAAATTATGATAGCTCAAAAAATATAATAATGATTGACAATTTTGGATGTCATTTAAAGACGTGAACATCGAAGTGGAATCTTGAGAGCTAGGCATATGTGATATACAATACAAGCTTTAATTTAGAATCAGATTACCCACGAGAATCATCTATATACTTTATATTCAGTCACGGATTTTCTTAAATTATATATATATATATTTTTATATGAATTTTAGGCTTTCAATATTTAGTTAGCAAGCAATAAAAGCATATAGATCAGGGATTAGTGACAGGGTGTCATACAATTTGACGTGTGACATAAAGCCTAAGGAAAAAAACCCTAGTAAATAAAACGCTGGCTCCCGCCAAAGTGTGAAAGTACAAAAATAAGCTGAAATATATTTGAGGGACTTCTTTCTTCAAGAGTGGTCTTCTATTGATGGAGACAGAGACTTCTTCAAGTTGCACACATCGAATCTGGAAATAAAAAGACAAAAGCAGAAAGAAGAACTGAATAACAAGAATACGAATAATATTCGTTTGAAATTTATAACCTATTCCAAGAAAGAATCGGAAACATCATGAATAGCCCTAAAACCATCTTGAAATTTATATATGGGACTATTGATGAGATCAAGTATTGTTTCTTCTCCACATCCACAACTCCCCCTTGGAACTGAGTTACATCCGAATAGCATGCTATTGGTAAGACCATGACCTATTCTCATCCGATTAAGAACTGTCCAAATTTTTCTTGGAAGATCAGAACCAGGAATTTCTTCAGAAGGATCAGGAACAAGATACTTATTGAACATTTCCTAAGAGTTTCATTCATTCTTCCATAATTATTTATTGCATATGTTTATATTGATAAGAAATATAGTTACTAGAACCTTCGTTTAACCTAGTTCTAGAAATCACCTGATTCTACATTGATATTGCATCTCGAATACATAAGTATACACTCCTTTTTCAACTTCTCATTAGTTTTATTGCCTGATTTCATTATTGTTCTAACTAATCATATTATATCATCTTAAATAATAGTGTTGTCATCTTAGTTCAAGTTTATGATAATTTTCTTTACATCTCACATCTCTAATTGTACAAATCTTTCATCTCAATTCTTGAATTATCATAGGAATTCTTATGCTTTTCAAATATAACTACTATTAGTGTAAGCGTTGATCATTCAATGATAAATCTCTCAATTAAGTTATATGATACAGATGCTTTCTTAAAAACTAATCAAAACTTTAGCTTCTCTCAAGACTCATTTCATACAATTTAAACTGATCAACTCTTCACAGATAACTATGTATTTCTACTTCTGTTTTTCTGATAGATACGACAGGCAATCATTGAGAGATCATTTAAGACTTATTTTAAATACTAAAATGCAATACTACGAAAGATTTTTCGGAAACGAATCTTCAAAAATCTCCAAATGACTTACGAGCATTAAATTAAACATTTCAGAACACCAATTACAACATTCATTATTTCACCATAAACGAACCATTTCGATTAATTTTCCATCATCGAAAACTGAACTAATAAGCCCGACCGATGTCAATCGAATACGTATCTGGGAAAGCACCGTGCACTGAAATTTCTAAAGGCTTTTTTGACATTTACCTTTTACGATTTCACGAAATATTCCTATTTTTAGCCGAATAATTTAGGATATTTCTATAGGATTGAGACAAATGGAGAATTTCTGGAGATGAGAAATTTCTCGTGGTTAACTGGAGTCTTATATGCGACCATTTTTTCAGCCAAAGAATCTCCTATAGTTTTTTCGCGCTTATTTTTTGGCACCATGTAAACGGTAGACATATAGCCCGTACTTTATGATTAATTTTCAAATTATTCAATTTTCACCTCGCATAATTGAGGTGCGGCAATTTTATATTACCATGTATCGTACCTCGAGCCGCTCCTGTGTCAAGGACGATCTCAGTTGGCCGAGGGTCCTGCTGGGTTTTGTCATTATTAATTGACTACATAGCCTACTATGTCTAGGACCCATAGTCGCATTAAACATTTTTCAGTGTCATACCCGATTGAATGCCATTATTTTTAAGTTTCAGTGTCTATAACCGCTATTAGTGGACTTCGTGTCTAGTATTATATTCAAAACAGGCACACCTACCGTCCATAAGAGCTATTAAAGTCGAGCATGTTCTTGGTAAAACGGATTGTAGGTAGATTTTGATTAGATTGAATTATTGTAATGATTTCTTTCATGGGATTTACTGAATGTTTGAAGATGTGATATTGATCAGTCAAATGGTTCTTCTCCATCATTCTGCTATTCAGAGATATTTATGTTCTGAGATTTTGAACGAACTTTTGGTTGTGTGTGAAGTTTGTCCGGCAAATTTTGATTTTCGATAATTTTTTTTTATGCAACATAAAAGAGATAGCTTTCATTTCAAAGTACACTACAGTCGTCAGAGACTCGCCCTGTAAAATAGCAAACAGTTTTGAAATATTTTATGTAAACCACATAGGTAGCACAAAGAAATCATGTTTTTCTTCCTATTCAACATGACTATCCAGCTTTCTCGTTATTCAAAAAATATAAATCTTGAATAAAAAGTGAAATTCTAGAAACTTCCCACAATCAGCAAAACGTAAACATTTGTTTATGTCAATATTGCCTCCATATTCGTATTCTAATTGATGCACCGACTTCAATAGCCAGTGCCGAAAATCGTGCACTGGGTGCACCTTTTTATCAATTTTTTTATTTTATTTATCGATTAGGAATACGCTCAGGTGATTTTCACACCCAAAAAGCTATCCACAATGAGACATATAAAGTGTATTATAAATATAGAATTATTACGAAAATACAAATAACCCATAGAAAAGAAAAACAAATATTAAGTGTTACATTGAAACACAAAAGTGCAATTACAAAAACTCAGTTTTTCCGCTAGCAGACACTATCAAGTGACGAGAATAAAAAGCAAAATATAAACAAATAAAATGTAAAACTCCCCAAATAAAGGAACGGAACTAAAGTTGACCGAAATATTGCTCCAACATTTTCGTCTTAACCGTTCTGGAACCTTCAAGAAGAAATCCCGACTCCAATGAGCCACCCAAAAGTTATTGAAGCGTCAACACATGAGTCATAACCCTTCGGTATTCCAAACCTCTTTGAATCCTAAGCCCTAACTTGTAACCCAAGATATCTAAGGAATTGTTTCCGAATATTTTCAAGTCTCACTATAGCTTCATTCGGGTTCAAATTCTGACTGTTCCAGAACCATCAGAATCATGCGCATTTCAGTGTTCGGTGTTCGGGTTTTCTCTGACTAATTTCGAACCGAGTAGTCCGATGTTCGGGTTATATCAGGATTTTTTTCTGATTATTTTCTGACGGTTCTGGGACTATCCTCAGGAACATTTTAGGATTTTACAGTAGAACCGCCATAGGAGGGAGGAGTTAACCAATTTCTTTCGTAATTTGAAATGTTTGAATTTTATCTGCATCCGTTAACAGATATAAACAAATCTAAACATAGATGGTTTCAAATCGTGAATAATTTGGTATTAAGTTAAATGATTATAAATTAATATCATAAAGGGTTTTCAGGGGCATGATTATGAGTTTTCTTTATTTCCTTGAGTTGTCCAATTAAAATTGCAAGAACTAGTACAACTTTATTTATTATAATGATTTAAGTTTTCTAAATAATCATTTAGAATTCCTTAACTATTTTTAAGTATGTGAAAAATAGCTTTATTAAAAAAAATTTTTTTCAGCTCTCGTTAACAAATCGGCAATATTAAAAATGTGCATTATGATCCATCATTGACATATTCATTAATCTATTTGCTTTTCTTTCAATTTATGGCTTATATGATCAGGAGAATTCAATTGAAATTTTCTGCTGTAACTGATTCAAATAGTCCTACGAGTTTGCGCAATTTGCGAAATTCAACTTGTTCGGGTTTTTCTTTGACAAATTTTAGACCAAATCTTCAAATTGGCTCGCTGTTCGCTTTTTCAGTACAATCCCAGTACAGTTTCAGAACAGTCAAAATCGGTACCTACTCGAGAGCAGGTATCAGTTCAGGATATTTTGCGGACTACAAATGCTACCAACCCTTAAACAACGATCACTTGAAAACGCAATTTGTGGTAAATTCATAATTTTAGACGAGTAATAAATCAAGATTTCCTTTTACATCGAAGTATTCTACCAATTGCATTAAAAGCTCCTTTTAAATTAACAATTGAATCTAGATATATTTCAAAAATTCAAATTTTGATGAAACTAAATGAGAACCTCAGTTCATTTATCAGCAACCTGATTATCAATGAAATTCCTAGCGAACTTTTTCTGTTTGAGAGTTTCGTCTGCATGGAATTGTTTTCCATAGTTAGAATAATGTTTTAGCAAATTTTCATCGACAAACCAAAAATTTAATGTTGATAGAAACAGTTGAGTACTATAATAGCGCAATTCAAATGACTAATCATTATTAAAATATATATAATCCCACCTGATAAATACTGAACAGTGAATCTGTATAAAACAAAACATTTTGATAGATCTAATTTCTGTGCTTTGTTGCATCACCCATATTCAGACAGTGGTTGCATTAACACATGAATATTATTGATAGTATAAACTGAAATATAAACTACTTCAGAATTCAGAGCAATTCCTTACCTATATAGGTAAATTGTATGGTTAACTGATTTACCAATTTTACTTTGCGTTCAATAATATTTTGGAAATATTTTCAGGTTCAGATCTGTATAACTAGTTATTATCACATCATTGAATTAATTTAGATTTAAGGTATAAATTGATTTGATATAGTGGATATGAAATAAGATTTCCTGCAAAGACGAAGAAGCTTTTTTATTTAAGGGTAATACAGCAAATTTAAATATCACGAGATTCACCTTGGAGTACATAAATCCAATGAACTGATTTCATGAGGCTGAATACAATGCAAAATTATTCATTGATTCTTTATCAAATAGAGCACAATTATGGATAGACTAATATTCACAATAAAAAATTGATTCTAGGAAATATAGATTCAGTATCAGCTCGATTGAATTTTTAACAACACATATCTGAATTTCAAAGAAAACCAACTCTTTGATGATAGATCACTAGTGTACCCATACCAAAACAGAACAGATATTAGTTCTATAAACAATTTTTCTTATAAAAGGCACCAAGAAACTATCAGAATAATCAACAAGAAAGATCATATAAACAAGAATTTTCCTTCCGATATAAAAACTATAGAGCAATGCTTGATTTCAAGCACTGATGCCAAACTATATAGATTACCATAACAGATTCATATAAACACATACACACAAAAAAAATTTGAAGAATTAATTTCAGTACTCCCCCATAGGTCTGGACAAGGTCAAACACTCTTGACACATGAAAACTTTACAAATGATCAAACACAATCCCTTTACCAGCTTGATATACCAATTGTTTACCTCTAATAAATACAAACAACGAGTTTCTTCAAAATCCATTACATTGTTCGATCCCTTGTGTAATTTATCAAACAGATTTCAGGGTTGAAATGAGTTGTCTTTGAACCATCTTGTTGTTTATCCAAGAGATTTATCTACCAACTAACGAGGCGTTTGGCCACTCAGGTCATTTAAAGCATAAAATGATGGAGTTCCACAAAACATTGAAAATTATTTCTCATTTCCAGTACTAGTACTAAGTTGTTGCTTGAAAAACATATATGTTGAGATATCTTCACCCAATTTACTATGATTGTCAACCTTCAATATTTTTGTCGATTGAAATAATCATTCTTACGTTTTGAATCCAATTCTTGAAAATTAGGTATACCTCAATAAACATATTTTAGGAATCGACAATCGTGGAACTGCAAATATGACAAATCAAAATTATGTTAGAAGGTAACAAAAAGAGCATTTGAAACTTTTGAATCAGTTGATTAAATAGAATCACAAAAACAAACACATATATTGCTATACATGCTGTCTATTATTTCTAACATCAAAATTGATTTGCTGAGTTATACTTTGCAATCATTATTTCATTGTTTTTAATAAGTTCCCGTATTTTACAGGGAATGGTGTGATAATTGCAAAAAGTAGCACATGGATACACTTGGTGATATTTTGACATTATGAATTTTGAGTAACTGTTCAACCTCTCTGCATATTTTTCTGTACACTCCACAAGAGAATATCCATTTTGTTGCAGGTTATACCGATGTTTATCCTGAAGTAAGCATTAACGATAATTGGCCACTATTCTTTCTAATATCCATTGTATTAATTTTCCATTTAATGGGGAAGAAAATATCACCTAGTCTTATATTCTCTAAACATCTAGGTACAAATAATTCTTCTTTCCATCTTATTTAGTCATTCATTTTTATGAATTGTAAGATTAAGAACTCCAAAATAAAACTCGACTCCCAATACCAATTAGTTGTC
The DNA here is from genome assembly GCA_030674115.1 of Micraspis discolor. Taxonomy (NCBI): domain Eukaryota; kingdom Metazoa; phylum Arthropoda; class Insecta; order Coleoptera; family Coccinellidae; genus Micraspis; species Micraspis discolor. The sequence continues at coordinate 66,058 of JARTUT010000958.1, read as the reverse complement.
TCTTATTCCTAAAGCTTCTCTTATTTATTCACACAGTTAGTGAAAGCCTGGAAACAATAAAATCTCTTCATTTTTAATCCTCATATTGCTGTTCGGGTTCTGCATTTCACTGATAATTTTCTGACAGTCCAAGAATGGTCCAAAAGTGATCCAAAATCCTCAGCTATTACGCATCAGTTCTGCGCACCCTGAGGATTGTCCCAGAACAGTCAGGAAAATGAACCCGAATGAAGCTAATATGTACACAATAATGCGGACTCCATACACAGGCTGCAAAATTTAATCTGCTGTGAATAAAAGCGTAATAAATAGCTAATACTATGTCTTTATTTTTCTCTGCATTGCCTTGTAATATAACTAAGCATTTTCTTACTGATGTTAACTACCGATTCTATGTGCTGACGGAAAGAAAGTTTCAAGTCAGAATTATTCCCAAGTCTTGAACTTCCTGAGTTCTAGACATAGTTACATCTTCAATTGAATAATCGAAGTATATCGGTTGCTTATTTCTCGTGAAGGCCACCACTGGACATTCAGAAATATTGATGACTAGACCTTTACTTCTGCAGTACTCACTAAAACTTAACAACTCCTCCTGCATTGCAGTGCAATCCTGTATGGTACGAACGACGATGAATATTTTCAAATCGTCCGCGAAAAGCAGAATTTTCATCTCGTGAAACAGCTCTTAACCCTATTGATGAAAATCAAGTGCGATCTTGGCGTCAGCGGAAAACACCTACTCAGAAAAAGTTCGCACTGATAAGATAAGAGGAAAACGACACACCCGAACGGTGCAGCACAAGTACGCTCCAGGGCAACAAGCAGAAAACGCCATTAATTACTGCCACTCCATGTGAGTCATACATTATATCGAATTTCAAACCTTCTAGTTATTCTGAATTTCCAAATGCCAAATTAAGAAGTGGGAGCAAGGAAACCGTTATCTTCTCATCATCGATGATTTGCAGAACATAAAACAAACAGTTTCACACCCTTAATAATAACATATCAAAGTCTCACTTCTATTCGTCACACCATCTGTTTAAAAGCGGTAACAGAACAGTTGATGTTCTGCCGCCTTCGACATTCTATGGGCGTAGTAGGGCGTTTCTATGTCGCCGCGGTCGCTTGTAGCACTTCACGAAGAAGGCCACAGGAAAAAACAATCGAATCACGAGCGTGAAATCGTTGATTTTTCAGCTGTGAAACATTTGGTTTACGGTGATTTGTCTTCATTTGGTCACAGATGTGCCTTCTAAGATGACTATGCAGTTTTTTCATGACTCTTGTTACATCGAATTAGGAGTTTAGGTTTTTGCGCGTTGGTTTTGGTGAATAGCTTTTCTTTCATTCATTATCGTATTGAAGAATGGTTTTAGGTTATATTTTTCGTTTTTTTAGTTGTCAATCCTTTCAAATTACAACCACTCAATTGTAATAAAAATAATAATATAATAATATTTAGTGCATCCTGTGGGACAAACATACATTTGTATAGGACAAGTGAAAAGAGAAAAGTAGAAAATGAAAACTAAGACTGAGCATTCAAGTAAATTTTTAATGGAATATTCTTTGCTGCAGCATATTCATATTGCACATGTGATTTTGTTATCGGCATATGATAAGATATATTTTATACCAGATATATACGAGGTGTGTACATGTTTAGTTCGTTTATTAATTATTTGTTATTTATTAAGTGAACTGTTACATTCCTTTCCAAATATCTTTATTCGTTTTTCCGCGACTCTCTTGTACGTCTGTTAGACTCCGGCCTACGGCCCGGCCATTATGAAGATTGTCCTAGTCTGATCCTTGTTCGGCACCAGTTTGCTCTAAAGATGACGGTCCTTAATTGTATTAAATGTAGCGCTGTTGTGGACGAACGATCTGATAGATTTCTGAAATGTGATGGATGCAGTAGACCCGTTCATATTTCATGTTCCGATTTAACTGCCGCTGAACTCAAATGTTTCGAACTGCTCCCCAGTATTAAGTACATTTGTATTGAATGTGAGCAGGGACTTCATCAGATCCCAAAAATACTTAAACTAATTAGTAATCTGAAAGATGAAATGCAGGAGTTGAAGCAGACTAGAAATCGCGTTGAAGGTGTGATTCCTTAATTTGAGGTAGATCCACTGCATCAAATGGTTAACAACGAGATGATCATGAGTTGGAGAGATCCAAGAGATCCTGCAACTTGATTATCCACGGTTCTCTTGAGGCTGGTGTTTCCAGACGTGATAAGGTTCACTAAGATATAGTGTTGGTTCAGGAGGTACTGACAGACTGTGGGATATCTGATGGAGCTGTTGAGGGTGTCAGTCTTGGTGAGTTTGATCCCACGAAGCAGAATATGGCCCGACCCATCAGGGTGCGACTATCGTCATCCGACGATGTACTGATCTTCTTGAAGAATTTTAGAAAAATTAAGTCTCGTGGTAAATTTGCTCAGTTGTCGGTTCCTACCGAAAGGACACCCCACCAGGTGTCTGTATTAAAAAAAAAACAGAGCTAGATCGACGTGTCGCTGGTGGTGAGACTCATTTAAGATTGAAGTACCCCATGGTGTTCTCACCATTGTTGGGTCCAAATCGGAAAACTAGATCATCCCAATGGGTATATTCCAGATGATAGTTTGTCATTGAGATGTTTTTCAATACTGGAGGTATCGATACGAACCTTCGAAATAATTTATTTTAAGTTATTTCCCAACTTATTTGTTGGATGTCATTGGGATTAAGACTTTAATTGTTTCTGGAGTTGTCACGTCAATTATTATTTCTTCCTTTCTCGGTCTTACACTATAGTCTCGTCATAATTGAATGTATTTCCATTCAAACTTCCACTCAAACTTCTAACCCCTGCGTCTATGGCATGGCGCACACAAGCCATACTGATGAGTCCAAATGTGTGCGCCAGGGACGAAACGCATAAGTAGAGATAATTCTTCCGATCCTACATTGGTGACCCCGACGTGATGGGAACGGTTGTCTTTACGACGTGTCTTGGAAAAACAGATGGTTGACGCTTGAGGTATACTCGCTCCCTCTCTGCAACTTCCAACGAAACTCTAGACGCCTTTCCCATTCCGTACAATATTCATGGTCTGCCGCGGTATTGCGGATTTGCTTAGGTTCACATCACCCGTCCGCACCATACCGTGTGGTGTAGCTCAGCTCGGTTGGCCATCACCGGCTACACCTACTGACCTTGTAACACGCACTAGGTTTCGTTCCTCCGTCACTGGTAAGGGAGTGTGTAGCGGCACTCCGTCACTGGCAGGGGAGTGTGTAGGGATCACTTGGCGGCACCTCATATAACCCCCGCATAGCCTAATTCACAGCGCTTCGGTGGCCCAGAGGTAAGCGCTCAAGTTTCACACCGACTAGGTACTAGGTGCCGGGTTCAACTCCCGGCGGCTCCCTCAAACTTCTAAACCCCTGCGTCTATGGCATGGCGCACACAAGCCATACTGATGAGTCCAAATGTGTGCGCCAGGGACGAAAACATAAGTAGGGATAATTTACGATCCTACAGTATATTCTGATCTCTTAAAATTTTTGCTTATCTGCCGAATGCGCACCATGCTGATCTTATGCGCCTCGTAATCTCTGCTTCCCAGTTTGCCTTTCTGCACGTTATTATCTGACCAAGGTATATACAGGGTGAACCACGGCGAATTGCATCGATCGATATCTCAGAAACTGAATGTAGGAAAAATTTGAAATTTTGGGAACTTGCCAGATGTTTTGGGACCTATAGAGCTAAAATATTTTCATCTATTGGGTACTTCCGGTTATACCGGAAATAGACCCTAAGTCGCTTATTTTAAATGGGATACCTTATATATTATTACATTTTGGATTCTACTTAACATTCTAGGCAGATTTCATGTATCATGTCCTATCCTAAGTCTGAGCGTTTTTGACATATTCAGGTTTTTATGTCAAAAATTACGATTGCAAGCCCTAACTCAATTATCAATTCTTCCTATAAGGAAGCCCTTTTTACTTACTTTGGGTTAGATGTCTTGTTGAAAAGGACATACTTCAATAGATTTTGTATAATACTTGGACAAATAATCTACAGAGTGATCAAAAAAAAAAAGATCTAGAATGAGATTGAGAAAACTGACAAAACTCGATTTTTTCAAATGGAAACCCTCATTTTTATTATTTTCTAGCATTAATTATCAAAAATGAAGGTAACTTTTTAGGAGGTTATCTATACCTAAAATTTGAAGTTTTCGAAATATTGCCAATTCAATATTTTTCTATGGCGGTTTTGCATTTAATGTGTAAACAATTAGATCTAGGATAGCCACGTTTATATTTGACATTTCAAATCATCGTAATGCCAGCCCGGTTAAATTATAAAAACGAGGATTATTTAAACTTATTTATTATTTATGGACAATGTGAAAAAGTTATTTCAAGAACCTGTGATACATTTGCTACCCGATATCCTCATAAACAAAAACCATCACCAAATACTGTTAAACGAATTATAGAAAACTTCAAAATTTTGGATCCGTAAAGGCAAAAATGTACAAAAAGAAACCAGTTGTTGACAATGAAAATATTGAAATAGCAAGTTTGGGATATTTTGAAGCATATCCAACAAAATCTTCAAGGCAAGTAGCATTAGAATCAGGATTATCTCAATCGTCAGTTCTAAGAATTTTACATAAACACAAATATCATCCCTATGCAATTTCATTAGTGGAGCATTTGAATGAAACTGATTTTCCAAGAAGAATGGAATTCTGTGAATTCATAATACTTCGTTCACAAGAAGATTTTTCCTTTTGGATAATATCATTTGGACCGACGAAGACGAAATTTACAAAGAATGGTGTTTTTAATCGACGTAATTGCCATCATTGGAGTGATAGAAATGTACACCGATTTAGGGAACACAATTTTCAAGAATCCTGGCAATTTAACGTTTATTGTTCAGTAAGAAATGACGGCATTGTCTGCTTACAATTTTATCAAGAGAACTTGAATGGTAAGTTAGGTCTTTTGAATAGTTCTAATATAAAACACATATTTCAACTTATAAGAGACCGATACCTCAACATTTTGCGGAATTTTGAAGTTGAGTATTTAGACAACTTGCCCCTGGCTGAACTTCGAAAACTTTTCTATCAACATGATGGAGCTCCTCCACATAATGCCCATTTGGTCAATAATTATCTGGAAAACTCATTTACGATCAATGGATAGCCAACAATGGATCAAATATTTGGCCACCTCGCTCCCCGGACCTATCAGTGCTCGTTTTTTTATGTATGGGGAACAGTGAAAAATAACGTGTATAAAACATCAGTGACCACCACGGAAGACTGCATGAGACGTGTTAAAACAGCATTTGAAGACCTGGACCCCCAATCAATAGGAATAGCCACCCATGAACAATTGCTGCTGAGATGCGAAAAATGTTTAGAAGTTCAAGGACACCAATTTGAATATTTACTTAAATAATTTTTTTAAGCCTGATTCAAATGCTACTTGAAATGTCAAATATGAACGTGGCTAGATCTAATTGTTTACACATTAAATGCAAAACCGCCACAGAAAAATATTAAATTGGCAATATTTCGAAAATTTCAAATTTTAGGTATATATAACCTCATACAAAGTTACCTTCATTTTTGATAATTAATGCTACAAAATAATTAAAATGGGGGGTTTCCATTTGAAAAAATCGAGTTTTGTAAGTTTTCTCAATCTCATTCTAGATCACTATGATGTTCTTATCTTCCCTCTGATTGGTCATAATTTTGGTCTTTTCTCTGTTCAACCTCAGACCTATCTTCTTTGATTCTTCATTCAGTTCAACCAGCATCTGTTGTAATTCCTCGAATCTGTATTTTAAGTTATTCAAACTTCTTCTATTTATTAGTATCCCCTTTTCATCCCAGTCCAGGTTGGAGAACAAATCTTGCATTGCGGTTATAAACAATTTAGGGCTCATGGAGTCCTTGTTTTACTCCACGTCTAATCGGGATTGGTTCAGTTTCCTGGTGTAGTCTCATTATTGTTGTGGTCTTTTCATAAATTGACTGTAACAGTTAGGCGTATCTGTAATCTACACTACATTTCTGAAGCGCTTTTTGTACTGCCCACCATTCCACACTGTCAAATGCCTTCTCGTAATCAATAAAGGCTAGGTAAAGTGGTATTATTATTATCATTATATAAATTGTTGACGTCTCTTTTTCAATATTCTTTTTCATGTCACCTTTCAGCCACATCTTCATTCCACATATTCTTCCCTTGTCTTCCCTTGTTCTTGGTTTTGACGTTGATATATTTGGCGATTATGTTCAGTTTCAAACATTTTCTATGAAACTATAAATCAAAATGAACCAGTGGCGGCTTGTCCTATGAGGCAGGTGAGGCAGTACCTCATCAAAAAAATTCTGAACCGTATATTTCTTCATTCCCTTTCATCATCATTTTTTTCACTCAATATTTTTCCCAATTTCACGTTCCTTGTATATTCATAACAAATCAAATCCTCTTTGAATAAACGGTTGGAGGCATGCCTAACGCAGGCTTCTTTGACTGAATTAGCGTGTCATACTTCGATGACCTACGAGAACGTAATGGAAAGCCGTTCTAGGATCTGAGATCGTTTCGTTTCTGCGATGTCCAACGGGTTATCTGCGTCGAAGCGGTGAGAACATATCTACGGCTTTGAAGGCTTGCAAGCTTACCGTTATGAAAAAGCAAAAACAAAATATCGCAACAGCAATAGACCATGAGCGTCAAATAGAAAAAATTGAAAATTTCAATGCTAAAGTCGAAGAAAATCGACAAATTCTAAGAAATTTAATAGATATTACGATGCACCTCTGTATGCAAGAGTTACCTTTTAGGGGCACGATGAATCGATTGAGTCTTTAAATCGCGGAAATTTTAAAGAATTGGTAGTAAATTTGACACAAATTTAAAAACTTTTTCAGAAAATGACACTAACAGTAAATCGGTATTTTCTGGTACATCTAAAACCATTCAAAATGAATTAATTGATTCGGTTGCTTTTGTTGTGAATAAACAAATCGAGGACGAAATTTCACAATCATTGTTTTTTTCTTGACAAGTTGATGAAACAACTGACATAAGCTGTCATTCATAGTTATCAGTCATTTTTTCGTTATGTAATAGATGACCAACTTGTTGAGCGCTTCATGGGATTTTATGATGTTAGTTCTGGGCGTTCTGCTGATGATCTATTTCAATTTTTATCTTCAAAATTCGGAAAATTTGACAACTGCTTCCACAGAAAGAAGTATCTCTGCGTTGAAAAGGATTAAAAATTATATTAGGAATACAACTGGACAGGCTCGGCTGAGTAATATGGCTAAAATTTCGATCGAAAAAGGATTCATAAAATCACAGGACGAAAATTTAGAATAATTGTCATTTATAACTTTCAGAATAAATCCTATTTTACACTGCCTTTTAAAATTTTTATTCAGTGTTAATTTTTTTCAGAGTTCATTTTATTTATTTAGAGTGTATTTCGTTATTTTGAAAATTTCCAACTTGATCTGATCCGATTTCCTTCATTCCCATCCCACACGTGGCAGGAATGTTCTACACCTCCACGTTGGTTCTTGCTGTACAGCTGCATAATAATGGTTTTCATATTTTTGAGCAATTTAGTATATCGAGAAATAAGCTCATAATATATTGGGACAATTAAATTAATGGCTTTTTTGCTGAATAAAATAAAGTATTATGTATATAAATAATTCGAGGATTCATCAAAAATTCCAAGCATTAGTGAAGAAAATTTTTTTATATATTTATTATGCAACTGACGAAGTAGAGTTCACTATATAAACTTTGTACACCACGTAAACCCTATATATATATATTACATTATTAAATTTTTTCATATGTGCCTCACCATACTATATTGTCACGACCCGCCACTGAAATGAACTCTAATATACATTTATTATACCATCCTCAACTAAATCATTTGGTGACAGTCCGCTATTAAGTAATGGTCAAAAATCCCAACACCAAGATTTTTGAACACCATGGAAGAAGGGAATAGCACTGATGTATATGGATTCTCTAAATCGTTTTTCAAGATTTTCCCGTAGGTTTTTCCTATGATATGTGCATGGTCCGATAAATTATGTAATACTTAACTTCCTTAATCCGTGAAAATTGTACCTTTATTGTGCACTTTTCGAATACTAATATTCTCAGGTATTCAAATACAAAATCAAGTTTGTCATTAATGGTTCAATGACCTCATACGACGGGCCTACTCATCAACAGATTGGTCCATTGTGAACTGGATTATCATATTGAATTTTAATAATGTAAATGAGTAGTCGACATGCAACTCTCTCTATCCAAGAATCGTTCATTGAATTGATTAATATCTACCAAATATTCTCAGGGTTAGGGTTCATTCCTCTGAATTCATAGAAGTTGGGATTTTCACTTTTGAAAATTCCGTATAGGACGAAAATATCGTTGCTCGTAAAAGCATTTCACTTTCCTTGACCAAAAATATAGAAGTGAGAGGTAATACGATCATAAGATTACTGTTTATTTTATTCATAAATGACCTTGAAACTATATGACTATGCTTTGCTAACGAACTCAAAATATTTTCTCGCCCATTATGAGTATCCAAGATTGTATGAAACTAGAAGGTCAGGTAACTATCATACAAAATTGGTGTAATATATTTCGACTGGGACTTAACATAACTAAATGTAAGATTGTTTCTTACCCTAGAAAAAATAAGAAAATTATTTATGAATACAGATGCTTGAATATGCTTCTTTGTAGATGCGATGTTGTTAAGGATTTCAGTGTTTATTTGACACTGAACTTTCCTTCATTGAACATATGTCACAAATAATTGAAGGAATTGGGGCTAAAAAATGCATTATCATAAAGACCACACCAAATCATAATCTTTTGGGAATGCAATTGAGTCTCGTGAATCACGTGTGGATTGCTGCCTGTCCAATAACGCATATTTTGCTTATTGACAAAGCCATCGAGCCAAAAATGAGCTTCAGCACTGAAGATGATTTTTCGATGAAAATCATGATCATGGCGCAGCTTTCTCAGAGCCCAATCGAAGAACGCACGTCACGTCAAATGGTCCAACGGCTTCAATTCTTGAGTCAGCATGATCTCGTTCGGGTGTAAACCAAGATCCATACTCAACATTCGACATGGAGTGGTCTGACGGATGCCAATTTCTTGAGAACGCCGTGCAATTGACTGATTTGGGTCGTTGGCTACGGAGGCCCTAACGACAGCGATGTTTTCGTTATTGCGACCGATCCTTCGTCCTATTGGCACGACAAAATCCAACAGCGAATATGTAGACTCAAATTTTTGCACCAAACTTGTGATAACCTGTCTTCTAGGAGCGAATTTCGACCGAAAATTGGAGTTAGGGCTCTTAAAGTTGCGGTAACCGACCGGAATTTCCGTAGTAAATTTTATAACTGGTAAACGTTGTTCGTTCGTGTACTTCACCATCATGAAAATGTTCAATTTACTGAATGAATTGTCGCTGACAGTTCGATGATTGGACTAAGGGTGCGTTCACAAATTAAATTCAAAATTGTCCCCACTGGAAAACCCGATACATCCAAAGATAATACAACTCCTACAAGTAATGATGAATATGTGGAGAACAGCAATTCATATCCAAACATCAGACAATAACGACTCAACCATACCAGTAACAAATATTAATCGAGGCTTTTCCAGGGTTACTCGGTCAGCCCAATCTGGTTTTGCATAGCCCTAAACCCATTTTCCAAACTCCTGAATGGAACCAACCTTGGTTACAATCTTAATACAGGTCAAAATAGCTATAAAGTAAAATATATGCATGCATCTTCACACAAGAAGATCAGTATTTTAATAAAACTTGTGGAGCAATTCTCCAAAGATATAGATATGAAGTTTGGACTAGACAAGTGTAAGGTCATCAATATCAAGAAAGAAATGCTCGATACTAGCGCAGAAGCGATCCTAATAGAAGTAGAAGGAATAGAAGGAATGAAAGAAAACGAGATATTCAAATACTTGGGATAGGCACAAGCCCAAAACGTTAAACACAATAAAATTAAACAAGCAATTACCAAAGAATACTTAAGCCGAACGAGAAAAATATACAAAACACAATTGAATGGTATAAATATTATATTATCAAAGCTATTATTACCTTGCAATACCGATTCTCACCTACTCTTTCGGAATTATCAATTGGACGAAATCCGATATGAAGAACATCATGAGAAAAACCAGAGGACAATTGTCAAAGGAGGGAAAACATCACCCGAAATCAGAATTAGCCTACCAAATAATGAAGGTGGAAGATAGGCTTATCGACATCAAGAACCTCTGATAAAAACAAATAGAAATGCGCAGGCAATAATTCTATCAGAAGAGAAATTAATTCAGCTTGCACGAAAAAGTAAGGCAAGCAGATAAAAATCTCAAATAAAGTAGAAATGCCAGAAAATGACGACCACAACAGAGACAAGTTGAAAGAGTAGTGAAGTAAACCTCTCCATGGAAGACACCCCCATGACTTGGATCATATCAAGGTCGACAAAACTGCGTCGAACGCATGGTTGAAGCATGGACAACTCTTTCCTGAAAGACAAGGATTTCTGGTTGCTATCCAAGATAAGGTCATCAGCACCATAAACTATATGAATCATATCATCAAAGATCCTGAAGTAACAGATGACAGATGCGGGAGGTATCTAGAAAGAGCAAAAACAATTCAACATATAACATCTGGATGTAAAAGCTTGACACAAAATGACTACCTTCACCGACATTACCAAGTCGCTGCCATAATATGCCAATGCCAATGTCTTGAAAAACAGAATCACACTTTATACTATGACAGATCTATCCTCACCGACCAGACGATCCATAACAACAGGCCAGACACAGTATGGAGAGACAAAAAAAGAAAAATAGGATACTTAATTGATATTGCCTCGGATATTGCAAATCCCAACACATGCAATTTAGATAACACAATATCTGAGAAGACTAGGAAATATCAGGAACTAAGTGAAGAAATCGAGAGAATGCGGAAATTATAAAAGGTCATGATTGTACCAATCGTGATGTCAGCCAGAGGAGTGGTACACAGATCATTATTCACCAGCCTGAATACCATCGGCATAGCAAGAAATACATTTATACTAATTCAAAATGCTGTCATTCTGAATACCACACGCATTGTGCAAAAATTATTGAGTTGATTAAAATGTTGATATTCAGTAGTCTCTACGCATATCTTCATTACTAAGCAAAAGCTGAGGTTTATGAAATAAACCTCAAAGTTTTAATAATAATAAACTTTGCTTTGGTGCTCAAATGCCCGGAAAATGATCTGAAGGAACCGGTCAAAGAGGCTGTGAGGAACAAAATGATAATGATAATAATAACAATAAAAGACCTTCTACAGGACAAATTCGTCATACAGGTACAAAAACATAAAGTTGAATAATGAAAATAAAAAAATATTAAATAAACACATATACAACAGATAATAACAATAAACTGACAAGTGATACGAAATATCGTACATTAGCAAAGAAACACAAGAATGAAACATAAAATTCAACAAATGGAGTTCTTAAGATTATCCTCAATACTATAATAACATCTCTTAAGTAATAAAAATTTAACATCTCTCTTGAAAGACCTTCCACACATCGATTTCAATCTACTGGGCAACTGGTTATATAATTTAATTCCTATATAACTTGGTGAGGAGTCATATTTAGCCCTAGACATCATATGTCTAGGGAAGGCAATAGTGTTATTGTGTCGCGTTCTATACTCAGTAAAGTCAGAGCATTTCATGTATTTACTCACGTTCAGGTGAAAGTAGCTATAAAGAATGAACACACACGGGAAGGGAAGAATATAAAAACGAAGGAATATCGGATGACATGAATCACGTGGGCGAAGATTAAAAATGAGGCGTATGAGACGCTTCTGAGCAATGGACACCCGATTGAACCATACCGAGGAGCCCCAAAGTACCACGTTGAAACTCAAATGTCTATAAGCCATGCAGTAATAAACAATCAGCAGCTCCTTGACAGGGAGACAACTCCAGAGACGTGATAAGGCATAGTAATTACTATTGAGCTTAGCACAAACACGATCCGTGTGGAGATACCACCTTAGATCGCCGTCCACATAAAAACTTAACGTTGCCTCTCGCCTCCAATACTCCCTCCCTATGTGTATTCTATAATGAGAGGATCACTAGGCGTAACTTGATTCTGAAACCTGACTATCACCGACTTCGTCAAGATCAGTATAAGCGCATTTCTCTCACACCAATCAATAAAACATTGTATTAAACTCTCGCATAGCATCTTCAATTCCTGTGGACTTTTCGCTTTGATCACCATAGAATTATCGTCAGCGAAAATTATCGTCAACGAACATCACCAGTATATGCCATCACGTATGCAGGCAGATCGTTGATAAATATTATAAACAGAAGTGGGCCTGGGACAGATCCTTGAGCGACACCCAGGCTGTTAGTGTGCTCGTCCGAGGAGAGGTCATTCAATCTCACATAGACTCTGCGATCAGATAGAAAACTCCTGACCCATTCATGAAACACGTGCCTGAATCCTATTTGGTACATCTAATCTAATCTAATAAATTCATGCTGTAGCGTGTCGAACGCCTTAGACAGATCAAAAAATATACCTGCCACGTACTCACCGCTGTCCAGGCTGCTGTAAATAAATTTTAAAAAATTCACACCTGGCGGATTAGGTAGACCTACCATGCCTGAAGCCGTGTTGTTGATTGGATAGTATGGAATATTTTGTTGAATAATTGGACATGCGATTGTATATTATTCTTTCGAACATTTTTTACAATTGACTCTGGATGGAGATAGGTCGATAATTTGTTATATCCTGGGCGTCACTATTTTTGTGAACTGATTGGAATTGACAAGAAGACACTGATTCATTCAGTAAATGGGCAAGAGGTTCAAATATCAAAAGAGCCAAGTGCTTGAGAGCTCTGGCAGATATCATATCAGGTCCTGGGCTGTTATCATTCTCCAGACCGGAAATGGTGGATGAGATTTCCTGGGTAGTAGCGGAAAAGAAAAAAAAACTATCAAGGGAACTCTGCAAGGTGCACGAATCGGACAGGGAAACGCCAAAATGTCTAATTACAGAGGAAGAATTTATTTCAGTGAAATAACTAGCAAAGGGCCTCTAAAAACTTCTGGGTTCATTAACAACCCTCAGAGTGATGTTAGCCTAGGATTTAACTGCAAACCTTATCGGAATTGAATAAGATCCTCTTATTGTAATTGAATCTGTAGTATTTTAATAATTGATTGTACTCATACTTTGTTCCTCTGTATAAGTGTGACATCTCGAGGGTATTCAAGCTCTTCGTAAGCCAGTGCAAGTTTCTCAAAATTTCTTGAGCTGAAACTATTGTGGAATCGATCCACCCAGTTTTTCGACGAGAAGAGAAGAGACCTACTTATTGAAGTGGAAAAGCCAAATGTTGATCTCAACAAGGTGACCAAACTCTCGAACTTGTCCTCAAGTGTTACATCCGAGTGTATCCACTGAAAAACAGTACTCTCAATCAACGAATAGACTAATAGAACAGTTATAATCAGAAATAGTTCTCATCATGTTTACATTAGGGGGGCAACAAACGCCACCAGGACAGACATACTCGATTATAATTGCTTTAGGGTCACCAAAGAACGGTTCAAACACAGTTGAATCAACCAATTGACTGTCAGCTTTAGTAGCTATATAGTCAACCTTTGGGGAGAGATTACGCCATTTACAGCTCGAGCCACTCTAGTTGGCTCCCTTGATGTAACCAATAATTTGTGACATGAAAATAAATCATTTAAAGATCGGTATGGTGGAGAGGAGGTTAGATAATCTATGTTAAGATCTCCACACAAGAAAATCACACTAAAGGCAGTACTGCAATACATAAGTAGGTTCATATTCTAAAGACCTTTTGAACAAATTAAAACAAATAAGTATTTTTCTGAAATTTCAGCAATGAGTCAGGCAGATGTTTAATTGGAATCATCAAAAACTTCATTTAGAAATATCTGTAAACGTAGAATATTGAGCCATAAATGGTCTCAATCGATTAGGTTCGACTTCCTGATGAGGAATCAGTAGGCATATTTTTAATTCATGATTTAAGTTTGTTGACTCCTTCACATTCTTTGTGGCGGTCTTTTTAGCATCATACAGTTCCAGAGACCTGGAAAAGATTTTAGAGCTAGCTCGCAACAGCTCCTAACCTCATACAATGCTTTTCTGCATGTTTTTATTAATTCAGTCAGTTCAAGCTCATCCTCACGACATTGAAGCCAATTGATTGAAAGGAACCCCAATTCGAACCGTTGTGAAACAGCAAAGATAACACGTACAACAATAAAAACCAACTAAACCAACAAAAAATCGATTGAAACGATTCTCATTATCCCCTTGTCTGCCCAATAAAGATTCCTATACGTTTCAGTACCAAACAGCTTTGCAAGAATCCGATGTCAACAAGACTCCGATGCTTGCAACATTCGTCACTCTCGGCAAGTAGCCTCTAGAAAAAATTTTAATGGGAACCGCTAGAAGAAATTCATTGTCACTCTAATAATAGTTACGCCGAAGTAGATTAGCATGCCTCTGAAATGTCAAGGAATGGCATTCGTTTAGACCGAGTGGGAATTTGCAGAATTTGCTGTTGAACTAGCAGGTACAAAGTTATGAAGATTGTCGGAATTTAAACACCTACCAGGTTCGGTCTACAAATAATGGTGATTTCCGTTATTATTTGGAAGACTTAATTACTAAAAAACCGTGCAAGTCAAATACTATATTCGGGAGCGTGATATTTTTGACTCTATTCCAAAGAATAATTAGGAATTTCTAATTGCATGATATGAATACTAATGTTATTCAAAATTTTGTGAAAATTTTTTCACGCTAAGTTGTTTCACAACTAAGATCATGGATTAAAAATGCAATGAACAATATTATGATTATACGGTCTTCAATTCACAAGACTATCCTCCAAAAGATGCTCTTTCACTTAATCATTGTTTTACAAGTTTGGGATAAAGTTTGGCACCAAATCAATAACTTCAAAACGACACAGGAGATGTTATTGAAATTTGGCAACTGAGTGTAATGGACCACAATGCATCTCATGAGCATATTTCATCAATGAGATAATTCCGGTTTAACCGGAAATGACAAAAATATTTTATTTGAATGGGACACCCTGTATATTTCTGCAGATTCTGAAAGTGCACCTTGTTTCGGATCTGTCCATATCAGGTTCCATGTAAAATTCTCTGTAAAAAAAAATTCAGTCTTTCTGTACATTCAAATAAATAAATCGTTGTTATTTGTATCAATGGTGAGAAATGAAACGATAACTCTTTCTGCTTTTCATGACGTATAGTTTTATGAAAATCTAAAAAAAGAAGAAATATAGGGCTTTACTAGTAGGAAAAATTTATTAAAAATAATTTTAAAAAATATCATTTTAAATGTTCAGAAGTGCTTGCCATTCACCCTCCTTACAATATGGCAGTCTATCATCAAATTCTTGAGTAACTTTTCTCAAGACTTCTCCATGTATTAACGCACACTCATCAAGAATCCGTTGTCTCAAATCCTGCAAGCATGCTGGTCGATTAACATAAACACGTGATTTTAGAAAACCTAAAAGTAAAAAGTCTAATGAGCTGAGATCTGGAAAATGAGCAGGCCACTCTATACGTCCTTTACGTCCAATCCATCGATTTGGAAAAGTAGCATCTAGAAAATTCCGAACCCGTCTATCATAGTGAAGAGGTGCTCCATCTTGGTGGAACCTAACGTTCGGTGGTAACTGCCCGTTCTGTTGGAGTGCAAGAATGTTTTGATTATTTAGTAAATCTAAATACTTTTCTTCATTTATGAAAACTGGGCCTATTAGCTTATTTTGTATAATTCCCATCCAAACATTCAACTTTTCTGGTCGCTAGGTTTGTGTATCCCCAATCCAATTAGGATTCTCAATTGAACAACATCTTGAGTTATGGCGGTTAACCGTTCCATGCAAACAAAAAGTTGCCTCATCAGAATACATTACATTGAAAGCAAAACTGACAATTCTTGGACTAATCGTACCTTATACGGATAAAATTTTCTTATTTTAATATTTTTCCTACGGACGTCGACTTATGCCGTAGTTCCGCGCCACAACTGTGGTAGAAGTTTGAGGTGATTCCTCTAAATCAATGGCAATATTTTGCCTCATCGCTTCTTTCGTTACGTCCCGTGGTCTTCCAAATCTTGGCAAATTCTTGCATTGAAACGTTGTAAAGTTCTAGTAACTGTTGATCGTGATATTGGATTTTTTCAGGATACAAATAATTAAAAATATGACTCACTTCTTCATGAGTTCTAACACGATCATCTTAACCGATCATCATTAATATTTCAATACGATCTTTTCACTCAAATTGACCATTTTAAACGTATTCACGATTTATTTTTTTCACAAACTAAACATCAAAAAACGTGGAGACAGTTTCCACTACAAAATATTTCGTTTTATCTAATACTATGGATACGAACAATATCAATTTATTCATCTGAACGACTTTTTCCTCAATTGGACAAAAAAACTGTATTTCTTCTATTAACAGATAATATTTGCATGGATCCTGGTATGTACAGATCTGAGACAAGGTGCTCTCTCAGAATCTGCAGAAATATAAACGGTGTCCAGATACAATAAAAAAAAATTGGTAATTTCCGGTTAGACCGGAAGTATCTCATTAATGAAAATATGGTCACCATATGCATTGTGGTCCATTACACTCAGCTGCCAAATTTCAAAATTATCGTCCGTTCCGTTTTAAAGATATTACTTTGGTGCTAACTTTATCCCAACCCTGTATATCAGTCCTACAAATAGAAAACCGCCGTTTTACCATAGGTTGCACTAGCATTGCAAATCGGTCGATAAGTTCCAACAGAAATGTTACATAGTTAGCTGAGGCATCAGTCAACAACTTTACAAAATCTTGCTTGTCTATTTTTACTGTGCTTTGTTTTGTTTGTGCACGAAAATGACGAAATTCGAGCAGAGCAAGCATCCTTTGCGGGAAGTGTTGCTTTTGCATTTCATTCGAAAAAACTTGCAGCTCAGACGCGTTAAATGATTGTAGAAACTCATGGTGAATGTTGTATTAGTGATAGAACGTGTCAGGAAGTTTAAAAATGGCTAATATGACGTGGAAAACAAGGAACATCCTGGACCCGTGAGAAAGTTGGAAGATTTGGAGACTTTGCTTGAAGAAGATTCTTGTAGAACGCAACAGAAACTTGCAAATTTATTAGGCGTGACTCAGCAAGCGGTTTTTTGCTTAGGAATGATCCAGAAACTGGGACATTGGTACGAGTTGAAGCTGAGGCACATCGCACGGCGCCTTTTCACGTGCGAACAACTCCTCCAACGGCAAAACAGAAAGGGTTTTTTGCATCGTATCGTGACCGGAGTTGAAAAATGGATACACTATGACAACCCGAGGCGGAACAAATCGTGGGGTCTTCCTGGCCATGCATCAACTTCGACAACGAAACCAAACATTCATGGCTCGAAGTTGATACTGTGTATTTGGTGGGACCAGCTTGGCGTAGTGTACTATGAACTCTTGCAACCATTAAAGGAGCCCTCTATCGGAAGCAACTAATACGTTTGAGTCGAGCGTTGAAAGAAAAACGCCCTCAATAAGCGGATAGACACGACATGATAATACTTCTGCATGACCACGCTCGGTCATGTGTTTCCAAGGTCGTGAAAACATACCTGGAAACATTGAAATGGGACATCCTACCCCACCCGCCGTACTTTCCTGACGTCTCATATATATAAGGTGTATATTTTTGACTAGAAAATCCAGGGAATCGATTTTTCTAGTCCAAATTGACGTACAAGGTAGCACAAAATAGTTGCAACAGTATGAAGGGGGCGGAATGATTGCCAGTAGCGCCCTCTAGAAGATACAACCACCTCAAAAACCCCTATGTATCCACTTTCATGCAATTATTTGGAATCAGTCGAAAGATATTGAAAAAAACGCGAATTATTTTTTCAATTTTAACACCCTGTATCTCGGAAACGTAGCATTCCGGACACAAGAACTTCAAAATTATCAGGTATTTCCCGATAGCTTCGTTACAAACAAATGAAGGAGTCAAGTTTTCAGGTTAAAAAATCACGAGCGCGAAGCGCGAGTGATTTTTCTTGAAAAACTTGACGATTTATTTGTTTGCAGAAACCTATCGGGAAATACCAGATAATTTTGAAGCTCGTGTGGTATTCGGGGATTATTTTTCTGTCCCAAATGTCGGCCAATAGAATTGCACCATGAGACGAAATGTACAGTTAACAAATAAGAATTTCATAATGAATAAAACAACATTTAATTAAGAATCAGGGTAGTGCAATTAAAAATACAATTGTTGTAAACATTGGTGCATGTTTTCTTCAAGTCAGAGTTATCGGTAATGGTCCCAGAAGAGATAGATGGCATGAGGTTTATGCTGTTGATGGCATTTTCTGCAGTAGGCTCACTACTTCGCAGTTTCTTGACAATTAATTCGTGGTGTTCTTGGTCGAGTTGGAGATACGGCTTGAATGAGTTACTGTTGGCATGTCCAGTTATTTTGATTATCTGCTGCTCTCCCAGGCCCGATTTCGCTAGATTGGAGACGGCTGTTGCACGACTGGAGTGATTGGTGATTTTTTGTTACCAAGGTCAAGCCCAGCTTTTGTGCTGACTCCTTAACCCACTTTGAAATCGTGTTTTGGCCTACTGGGGAATCCTTGTACCACCTAGCGCCTGGAACTTTATTCCAGAATGGATTTTGGGTCAGGAATAGTCTGTCGCTCTTGATATTGACATTTCTCTTCTCTCAATTTCTGGAACAGTCTCACTGGGCACTTGTCAGGGATTTCCCGATTCTCCACCAGCCACTTGCTGTCTGATAATTTTTATCACCACCTTGTGTGGTCTTGCTGAAAATTGGATTGTATTCAATTATCCCAGTTGTTTCCCCGTCATTTCGCTGTTCTGTCTTGAAGTGATGTATTGACGCCATGCTGCCTCACCACCTCTCAAGCTAATTCCACTGATATTATCATGAATAATTTTTTCTGGAGGCCATCAGGAGTTTCCTCGTCCCAAACAGTGATCATTGCATCCCAATCTTTTTCCTCCAACGCTGCTGCACTTGCCCTCCGTTTTTCCGGAATAGATTGTAAAGCCTTACGCTTGGCATTACTAGCTCCTCGAGCGGTCTTGAATGCAGCATCCGAAAATGGGTTGATTTTGATGTCGAAATCGTTCAAATACTTTTCTTGAAGTAATTTGGCAGTCTGATTCCACATTGTTTTTATTGTACCTTCCTTATAGTCTTCCCCATCCATTTTCTTCATATTGTAAGCGTAATCTTCCATAATGTTTGCCAATTGCGCTTCACTCGTTTCAGCACTCAATGTGTATTCCCTCTCAGTACAAAAAGTAGTAAATTGGTTCCAAACTGTTTTTTTTTGCCTTCTCCGTATTAATGGGAACATTTCCTTTGACTTTTTTATCGATGGTGGACAGAGAACAAACTCCAAATCGACTCATTGTCATGCAAAATCTCCAATTTTCACAATTGAATTCAACCTGTCAGTTTGACGTGTGCTTAATTTGACTGGATCATGTTTTGTTTATATATATTTTCAAAAAATTTTCAGTATAATACCATGTAGGTTGTACCACGTGACGTCGAATGGTGCAATTCTATTGGTCGATATTTGGGTCGGAAAAATAATCATAGGAACTTTTTGCTCAAAATGATGTGATCTATCACCCATTCCAGTTTGTCGGAAACAAGTCAGAACAGTATATCATTCTGATCTTCACACCACAATGAGCTCTCAAACCAAATTCATTTCGCATTCCAAAAGGTGATACAATTCCTTTGTATCAAAAGGATCATTTAAAATAGAACTAGTAATTTTCCAATAGTACCTACCATTAAGAACTATTCGAACTGCAGCTCTTTGATCTTATAAATAATAATAATCCTCTCGCGAATACCCCCCTGGCGATCATAATTCTAAGTTACCGTCTCGGGCGGAGCAAGCATTATATAATAATCAAGGGGGCCGAACAAACAAAACACTACATTACGTTTGACGTCACGAGTCAATGTATCATTCATACTATGCATTGTTCTTTGTCTACGTACCATTCTTCTTTCTTTCTTCTTTATAGACGCGGACGACAGCTTTCTTCAGAAGATAGGTAGTACCGTAGTTAGTAGGCGAACATGAGTTGCAAGAGATATTTACGAAACGAAGATATCTGCTGGTGCCTACATGAAAAATGGGTCAATTTATGGTACTGTGTGTACTTTCTTAGCTAATGAAAATGTGAATAAGTTATTTGATATTTGAAAAGTCGAAAATAACGATTAAATAATATTCTCTCTCTCTTTCAGTATCGTAATGAGTTCATTACGTACTAAAAACAGTGCCGTAATGGACTCATTACAGCATTGTTTTTAGTTATATTTTTCGTTTTGTGGTTGACAACACTGACATCCTATCCTTACGGATGTCAACACACGTCCATTGCATGTCAATTGTCAATATTGAATCATGTAGAGAGTAAAAAAATTTTTAAGAGGAAAAAGCTTATTTTCATTGAGAAAAATGGTATTAGAGATAAGCTTTTCTCAATTTTTGATCTATTGGTTAGTTAGTTACATTTATGTATGAACAAAAATATTTTAGGATGCAAGGGCATCTTTCTAATCCAAAGATGAATACACATCCAAGGAATTCTTTCCAATCCTAGGATGAATGCACATAGTACAATTTATTCTACAGGATAGCTAGTGAGATGCAATTTATATCCTGATACCAAGAATGATACCAAGAATGATTATTGCTTTAAGAAAATTATCATGTAAAAAATATACATTTCTGCGAATAAAGCTTTCGTTACTTAATGAGTAATGAGAAATGAATAGAACTGTTAAAAACGTATCTAGTATCCTTAGATGCTGAATGTTTTCTTCTGTATGTGTGTTATTTTTGTATTTTCTGAGTTGATGTTACAGGTTATTTCTTAATGGTTTATTCCGAAAGAAGTTTGCAGGTATAAAAATATATCAAATATCACATTGCCAATGAAAATTAAATTACTAACAATTTCTTTGAGTTTGGATATCTATCAAAATTACAAGAAGCTGCTATGTAAGGGAGATTACAGTTTGAAAGTGAGTTTATTGATCTCTGCCATTCAGCTGGTCATTCTTGGATTTCGAACACTGCATGAACTTTGAAAGGAAATATCTTGAATGAAATGAAGTTCAACTTGTTGTGGAGGGCTAATAGGGATGTTTTTTCTAACTGACAGTGAGCAAATCAGATCTATCAGTTCATGCAATCGTTCTTTCGTTTTCTTTTAGTTCCCCCGAATGATGATGATGATTATTCATCAGTTCGAAAAAACACCACTATTATCTACGTAAGTTTTGATAACCTCGAACAGAGTCCTAATAATACTAACATTGAAAGAAATCGAAGATTTGTACTGAATTAAGTAGGCAAGTTTCTGGCTGACAGTGAATAATTATTTTCCTATAATATAGTGACCAGAGTTTAATCTTTTTTAGGCAAAACTTGTTTTAAATATTTTGACACATATAAGTTGTCTTACCTTTTTCGAGAAAGACCTCAAAAGTGTTCATGTTAAATGGGTGGGAACTAGTAGAAATTAAACATTGAACAACAATGATATATTAAGATAAGTGTATAACAAAATCAGGCAATTGTGCCTCTTTAATCCATCAAATGCTCTCCGCTATTTGCTTAATGAGAAGCTGGGCTTCTACGGAAGCAATGGCCAGAATAGTGTTCTGGGTTTGGCAATTTCACGAAACATGCAATTTTTGTGGTATTGCATCTATTTTATTTATACCAATATCTAAATGAGTCTCGTTTAATACTTCCTTGAAGAATTTGTCGATTTGTCAAAAATCGAGAACTTTTGATTTTTTCGGTTTATATTCTTTCGAATAAGTTTTCAATGAACATTGTAATTTTGCAAATTCTGAAATATCCATGCTCTGTCAAATGTAAAGCATACTGCGTAACATCGAATAAGATCTCCATAGCGTAGAACATTTATACGACTATATGATTGTTCAAAAACACTATCAAAACATTTTCAGATATTCTAACGACCGAATTCCCTTGAGACCACTTCATAAGTTTCTCGTATTCTCTTTCTTACAAGGATTTGGATTTTTGTGGTATAATAATAATAATAATAATAATAATAATAATTTATTAATCCTTTTTGACATTAAAAATGTATAGGACAAGTCAAACAATTTGCAACTACAATTTATCAGCAAAATATTCACTTACGGAGTAATAACATTTTTCCAAGAGTTTGTCTTTAACTGTTATCTTAAACTCTCGGTAACAGAGTAATCGTATTCTTTTTGGAAGATGGTTAAAAAGTTTTACACATTGATAAAGGGGAGACATTTCAAACTTAGTCGTTCTGTGCTTTGGGAATGACATTATTGTTTCATTCCTAGTATTGTAGTCATGAAATACTGAGACTTTGGCAAAGCGATTTTCGTTCTCTTTAGCATACAAGAGGCATCTGAAGATGAAGATCGATGCAACAGTTAAAATATTATGAGCTTTGAAATAAGGCCTACAAGAAGTTCTAGGCGCTATATTGAAAATCATCCGCAAAACACGTTTCTGAGCTATGAACACTCTACAAACATCGGTCGAGTTACCCCATAACATTATATTATAGGTGATGTAGCTGTACACAAGACTGTAGTACACATTTATTAGTGACTGTTGGGGAATCAAATTTTTAACTCGACTAATGGCATAAAAGGAACTGTTTATTTTCTTACAGACATAATGTACATGCGAGCACCATCTCAGATTCTGGTCTAGGTATATTCCCAGAAACCTCGTAGTCTCCTTAGACTCTATCACATTATCAGAATGCCATATTGTTAATTTATTCAGATCTGAATTTTTGTTTTTGAAATACATGCATTCAGTTTTGCTGATGTTGATCATTATGCTGTTTTGATGGCACCAATCTACAAAACACTGTAGCAGCAGCTGACAAAGTCTCCGTAGTTCCTCAAACGTTTTGGTCGTAATTACAACTGAAGTCATCAGTGTCATCAGCAAACAGGACTAATCTCATTATGCTCGAAATAAGCTCAAAATCTGAGTAACCTGATATCAAACAAAGTATGGTCTTCAAATTTCTCGGTAGGTCATTAACAAACAACAAGAACAGAAGTGGCCCCAGTACAGAACCCTGAGGGACACCCAAATTTATATTCTCTTCTTGAGAGTATCATTCACCAACCTTGACCAGGATTTTCTATTTTCCAAGTAGCTCCGAATCCATGTAAGAAATATACCTCTGAATCCGATGTTGTAACATTTATCAATGAGGAATTCGAGGGAGAGGCTGTCGAAAGCACGCGACAAGTCAAAAAAGAGACCTGCGACGAACAAGTCCTTGTCCAGGCAATCGTGCACGAACTCAACGAAAGATAAAGCTGCAGTGTGGGTAGAACGACCAGATCTGAAGCCGTGTTGGGCATTGTCCAAAAGATTAAAATTGACTATGAAATTTATCATTCGGTTGTATACAATCCGTTCGAAAACTTTGGAAAAAACACTGAGGACAGAAATTGGTCTGTAATTAGCTATATCGTGTATATCATTTTTTTTATAAATTGGAAAAAAAATGGCTTTCTTCAAGAGATCTGGGAACACGCTTGAACTTATGGATAAGTTAATGACATGGGTTAAATGAGGTGCAATTTCAGGACATATCATTTTCAATACACGAGCAGAAACATTATCCATTCCCGAGCACTTATTATTTTTCAGTGTGTTAACTACATCGATCACCTCGCAGTCTAAGACCGGCAGAAAAAGAAATTGCAGTTTACAATGGGAGATGTAGTGCAAGCGCTATATGGGCTTGAGCTATAATAGTTGTTCAGAGCTCTTATAGTTACTGTGGAAAAATATTCAGCAAATACACTCGCCAGTTTTTTCGGGTCTTTTTTATAGGAAGTACCATCAATAATCAATTCGGTGGGCTTGAAGTTTTTGCCCGTTCGGCCAGTTTGGGTATTCACGATATTCCACACTGTTTTGTTTCTGTTATCAGATACTTGAATGATGTTATTGTAATATCTAGATTTAGTTTCTTTAATTAGAGAATTATAAGAGGATTTCGCTTTTCTATAATTATCACAAGTGGATTGGCATTTTATATTATTACGCAACCAAAGAAGGTTATTCAAATTTCGCTTTGCCAAACGTATCTCTGGAGTGATCCACAGTTTATCGTTTTCGACATGACTAGAACATGGAATTGATGGGCAAAATCTTTCAAAACCATTCTCAATAAGTGATATGAATGTACCAAAGCATTCGTTTACATCATTAGCACAATAAATACAATTAAAGTCACAATATTTGATGAAATTATGAAAATTGTCAAGATTTTGAGGGCTCAAATCCCTGACCAGTTTATGTGAATTGGTATTTTTGCGAATTGAAGCAGCTGGAAACCTAACTGAAATAACTCTGTGGTCACCAATGTGAGCCTCGAAAAACCTCAACAATTGACTTGGGAAAATTTTCACCAGTCAAGACGTAATCAAGCTTGAAACGGACGTGTGACCATTAACATTCGTAAATACTCTTGTTGGAGCATCTGATGAATTATTCAAATTATAGCATTCAAGTAAGTCTAAGAATAAAGTTCTGTTTGGACATTCAATATTAAAAAAATCAATGTTCATATCTCCACAAACAAGTAAAATATCACCTGATCTGGAAACACGATCAAGTATGTACGAGAACTGTTCAAGAAATGAGGTAAAGTTACCTGATGAAGGTCGATATAAACTAAGTATAGTATATTTGCAATGCATCACTTCAACTATAATTCCACACACTTCAAACACCATTTCCTCAGGAATATTTTGACACCGACAGTTTTTTGTGGGTATTTCCTCTCTTACATAGATTAAAGATACTCCATGTAATCTCTTGGGACGACAATAAAAGTCAGCTTGAACATAACCAGGAATAATCATTGATCCAATACTTTCAGGACTACACCAATGCTCCACGATGCTAACAATGTCAGGTTTTTTTCGTTGAAGAGGACCTCAATATTGTCCAGTTTATTAGACAAACATTGTACGTTAATTTTGAAGTATTGTTAGTTCTTCTTTTACATGCGAGGAGGTGGCATCCCTTGCAAAACTTCGTCCGGTGGACGGTTGAAACTCCTCATTTGAAAAAACCGATTAATACTAGCCTTGTTAGGGCCAATTCTCTCATTAAGGGCATTGTCATACTCTGAATTTGGAATGAGGACTTTGAACGAAGAATAGCTTTCCGGGTATTTAGATTTGAGTTTCTCACATTTTACCTCCGAGAAATTCCTTTCAAGAACCGATGAAGATCTTCAGCTGTTGTTTCCGGTTTCAGATTCAGAAACATGGAAAGCTCTGAATTTTTCAATACCTTCAACAGAAAGTATTACCGGAGCTACTCCCGACTACTAGAGAACGACTTCGTTTGGTTGTTCTCCTCCGTGAAACGAGGGTCCAGTCATCTCCCTTACTTTGTATTGGCTGTTGCTGTTTTGATGCCTTACTGGATTTAATAATCTCAGAATAGGTTTTATCTGCACTAATTCTGACTCCTTCACCAGATAAATCAGAGGTAACATTTTTACTAGTTGTAGTTGGCATTGAGGGTTTTAGTGGTGAAAAATTTGTTTATTAGAATCGCATATTTGAACTTGATCTCCCGCACTCACCGGTGGAATATGTGCCGGCAATTCATTATCTCAATGTTAACCGATTGAATCATGTTGTATTGCTTTTTCAGGTCTGAGATTTCCCTGTTTTTATCAGTATTGTTGTCTCAAGTGAAGAGACTTTGTATTTTAGTAGAAAATTATTCTCAATCAACAATAAATTTTTCGCTTCTAATTCAGAAATTATTCTGAAGAAGAAGTTCTTGATGTGTTGACTCGTTCGTAATAGACTTTCCAGCAGTAGTATCCGACATTGGGGATATTTCACACGTAGATTCACTTTGACATGGCGATAAATCCATTTCTTCAGACTTACTTAATTCACTAATTGAATTATTTTGAAATTCAGACGCACTATTCAAATTCTATAGTCTGTCAATTTTCGTGTCAATCACGCCAACTGTGAAAATAAAATACGAAAGGCACTAGGAGTTATAATCTGAATTTTCTATTGAATTTCAATAAATTTCTCGCAATCCTTGACTGAAATAGGAAAAATATCGCCAAATACTCGTTGCAGCAGGCAATACCAACACTCATGCGTTCAATTTTCATATTCGTGTTGGAATCGGTGCCCATTTTGCAACTTGTTTTAGAATATACTATTAAAAATGGATATATCAAGTGGACCACCTCAATTGTTCATTAAAATTCTGCACTGGTATATTGTTTTCTCGCTTGTTCAAGTTCAGAAAAATCAATCGAACAGCGAGCTATCGTTTTGCGAAAATGTCTATAACTTTCTAATATCGAGCCGAAAATGATCTCAATCGATTGGGTTCGACTATAGTTGACAAAGATCCATGGTTCAACGGACGGTCTACCAGGTCAAAAGACCCCACGGTCAAACTTGAATATATCCGTCTTGCCGGCAGCATTCTCTCTTTCGAAAGAGATGAGCTGAAGTTTATAGGTTTATGGCCCAAATATCTCGGTCAAGTTGATTATTGGGCCAAATAACTCAATTTTTTCGCAATATATTCAAGATATCCTTCCGATCAATTGTAAACTTGAAAATCGTTTGAATAAAGTTGAAAGAAAGGAGACTACTGGATTTTATTGAAACCTCTCACTACAAGGCTCATTTAGATGATTTGAGCCTAAAACTGAAAACTAAGAATAATATTTCATTTCTGCGTCAGTCTGTGCAAGTTTCGTCTCGATCGGTTGTTCAGTTCGTGTTTTACAGTACTTTGATCATCGGCGTGTTTGGACTCCTTGTCGCAAAAATGTGTGATAAAAACTTCCCCTACAGCCTGGACCTGGCCCCCTGCGATTTTCATCTCTTCCACAATTGAAGTCCTACCTCAAGGGCAACCGATACGACGGCGTAGAGGAGGTGCAAAGTGTCACGACACGGGTGCTGAGGGACCTATCTTGGGGTTTCAGGGGTGCTTCAAATCGTGGATCCAACGGTGGCGCCGGTTCATCGAGCTGGAGGGGAGACTACTGAGATGGATTATAACTTAATTTTAAGAATTTATGTATATTCCGGACCGTTCGAGCACTTTTCCGGTAATATAATTGACAGACCTCGTAATATAAATATAGCACCAATTATTGAGTTGCTTGAAGTTTGAAGGCCAATTGTCCGAAAACTTGAAGAAGTCTTCAAACCACAGATAAGTGCCAATCTGAACTAGTTTTCAGAGTTCTGTCATTCTTGACACCGAACCTATGTGCGGCCCCTCATCGAGTTCGCCGGGACTGTTTGGAGTCCGACGTTGTGCCGGGATATATCATTGGTGGAGAATCTTCAGCGTGGTGCAACACGCCTCCCTTACGGAGTTTCGCGCCCCTCATACAGTGAAAGACTTTCCATAATGAACCTACCAACTTTTATGGACCGGAGGACTCGTGGTGACCTCATCACTGCCTATCGGGCTATGAATGGTCTTTTTGGAGTAAGCTTACGTCACCTGTTCACGTTGAATACAGATCGTCGTTTGCGGGTCCATGCGTTCAAGCTCCGCAAGGAGAAATTTAAGACAGTGCAAAGACAACATTTTTTATCAAATAGGGTGTTTGGTGTATGGAATTCCTTGCCCCCTGTAGTGATTGAGTCAGTGTCATTGAACTCTTTTAAGAACAATTATGACAGATGGTGTTTGAGTTAGGAGAGTGTTTTATTTGGTTTTTTTTTCAGACAAATTGTTGTTTTTTCTTTCGCTCCTCAAGCAGTCCTGTGCAACTTTTTTCTTGGATTTTGTATTTTTTTGTGAGTTTATAGGCCTTGCCTAAACTTTAATCTCTTTGTAATAATAATAAAACAAAAATTGAAAAATTTCTAAATATTGTGAGGTTTTTTGAAAGCTACTTCTTCGTAAAGAAAATGACGGGAGAAGTCTGTTGAAACGTTGGTAACAAAAACAATGAGAAATGGTGGTTATTGCCCAAATTAAAATTCTATTCGATTTTCTGTGCAATATTGGAGTAAATCGTTGTAATGTGCATTCTGAAATTCAATCTTCGAATATAAGACAGGAATTTCTTTTGGGGCTCTTGTTCTGGATCGAAAAACAATCAAAACAGCGAGCTAAAGTTTCGATTTAGTGTCTATAATTTTCGATTAACGAAACAAAAATATTCACAATCAATTGAGTGAAAATCTGTTGAAGGATTTATCTTCAAATAATCTTGGCCATTTCATACCAATGTAGATTCTACAATGGTAGATATTATTAATCTTCTATCGGTTATAACGGAAAACCGTGAATAAACTAAAAGCACTTTATGATCAAACATCAACATTTGTTTTCTACAGACCACCATATTGAAATAACGCAACTATAGATATTTCGGATTGCTTGAAATGCAAAAGTTAATTTTGATCTGCACAAAAAACATTGGTACGAGTAATTTTTCGTATTAAATATATTTCTTCAATCCCTTTTTTCTCATTTCTCTGAAAAATTCATATGCATATGTACACCATTAGTCCAATAAAAAATCGATTCTGCGTATCCATTCAATATACTCTTCCCAAACCCAAACGCACTTGAATACGGACCATCGAACAATAACTCCACTTTGTTTTGTCGAAACCTGTCAAAACAATTCGCGAATCCCGCCTCGGAACACCAATAAAACGAATAATTTGTCCCGGTGTGCCGTGCAGGTCCGAAACAAATGAACGTCGCCAACAATGGCGTATACGTTCCGAGAAGAGACAAAACGCTGCGACCACACTACACAGAAGAAGAACATACGCATAACACTCTGTGAACGTGCCGGCAAAATAGACAGGAAACTGGCAGTTGGCAGGGGTTTCTCAATAAGGATTAACGAATGCACTGACGCGGACAAAAAGGAAGAGTTGGCCGTGAAGAAGAAAGACTTGAGGAGAAGCGGGCTGCGGGCTAGACGGGGCCATTCAAATGTTTTGGGGCGAACGGACGCGGTCCTTTATGTGATGGCAGGAGGTTAAGTAACTTTGACACGTCATTGTGGATGCGGATTCGTCATGTGTGCCGACGACTTGGTGTTGGCAGTATGTTTTGCAGAAATTGTGAATTATATTAATACAGAAAATTTAGCTATGGGTAATCCCTTACTCCGTTACTAGCCGAATTTTTTATGAACTACCTGGAATAAGCAATGGAGAAAAATAATATTTTAAATATTTCATATATTGATACCGTTATGTAGATAATATCTTATGTTTGTTCATAGGAACTATTAGACAGTTAACATTGTTTTTAGATTTCATCAATAAACTTTCACCTCTACAAATTTCACGTATGAAGGAGAAAAAAATGGCAAAATAAATTTTTTAGATTTAACAATATCAAAATTCAATAGTAAACACGATTTTGCAATTCATCGCAAACCAACCTACACCGATATAACGATCCATTCAAACCCATATCATTCATATTCACAAAAACTAGCAGCATTCAATGCATACATACAATGCTACATACACTCATCAAAACACCTATAAAGAAACAGAATTTTGACTGTGAACACGATACTATAAAATAATCTCTATTAATAAGAGTTTCAAACCTGATATTGTGGACCAAATATTGAATAAATTCTAATTAAATCAAGCTTTCACATTAATATACTCCAAAAACGAAGAAATAGAACAGAATTGATATATAACACTAAATTACACAGGTAAAAAATCCATAGAAGTAACATATTTTTTGAAAAACAAAAAGAATTTCAATATAGCATTTGAAACCAATAATACTTCAAGTAATTTACTCAAGAATAACACAGAAAAATTAGATAAAAACAAAAACTCAGGAGCATATAGAATGAATTATGGTTTATGCCAGAAAGTATATATTGGACAACAGAAAGGAACTACGAGAAGAGGATTAAGGAACATTCGAATAGTTTCTTGAATAAAAAACAGAACTCAACTTATGCGAACCATCTTTTAGAGGAGGGACATATGTTTAATTCAAACTACATAATTTTACGCATAGAAAACAAAAGCAGAAGACTTAATATTCCAGAAGCAATGAAATTAACAGATATAACAAGCAAAATATCTTACTTAATGACCAAACGGATCTTAACAGATAAACATGATAAACATGCCATAAAAATCCCAGAAGCATTTAGAATAACGTTCCTCCCTCTTGTGAAATATATAAGGAAGTTTAACATCGAACTCGCCTGAAAAAGCCAAGAATTTGGCAAAACAATTGTTGCAAATGTAGTGTTACAATATTGTTGAAACACAATAAATGTGCAAATTTTATTGAATAAGTTTTTATTTAATCACATTCAAATTAAATGAAAATAGATTTCCATCAAGTGAGGTCTTCTACCATTCAAGAAACAGTAGTATTATATACATTAATTAACTTCTACTACTATACATTTTAACTACTGGAAACATGTGTTTGGGTGAGTGGCAAGGGGGCTGATCGATTCAAACAACCATTTCTAAAGACGTCTATATATTTCAAGGCTTATTGGCCTTTTCATCAGGACGTTGGATAAAAAAAACAGATACATTAAAAAAGGGGTAAAAACATGCAGCTTGAAATTCTATAATTGCAATCTATCTAAAATGTAAGAACACACAAACAGAACACAAACAGAACTACGTCTTTGATCGATGTTGATTTGCTTAGTCGAAGTTTGGTATGTTCTAATTATTCCCAAACCCTTCTGCCCTGCTAGAACTATCCTACTTTACAATAATCAATATGCTACACAAGTATAACAGGGGAAATATAAAGAGAGAGTTTCATCGCAGAGAGATGTAGATTCGATCTAGATTCCTAAGCCTGTCTGTTCGACCAGAACAAATACATAGAGACTGAAAATATGTTCTGCAGGCTCTTCCATTGGTACTAGTTCCTTTCTGTTGCTCACAGCAAACGGGGGAGCAGGAACTCATTGAGGAAAAGAAGAATGTTCAGGTTAGGCAGTCTTAATCACTGATCACCAGAAATTTTTTGTTTTACAGAAAGAGGTACGCTCCAGCAATCTCTTAATATTTTTTGTATTGTGAACGCCACGTGATTCTGTAACATAACGTCAGACTCTTCTGTTTCAGATAATAGAAATATGAAATCAAGTGTAGCGACACACTGTCAGCGGCAGGGGAGTGTATAGCTTAATTCACATCGCTTCGGTGGCCTAGAGGTTGGCGCTCAAGTTTCACACCGACTAGGTGCTAGGTGCCGGGTTCAACTGCCGGCGGCTCCCTAAAACTTCTAACCCCTGCGTCTATGGCATGGCGCACACAAGCCATACATTTTCGATCCTACACAAGAAAGACAACTGGTATATGTAAAATAAAAAAAAAATAAATACGTACTTAGTCAACACTGTAACGTTAAAAAGTTATAATAAATTGATTCAATTGAATTGAAAAAATCATTTCACATTTACCTTTAGAGAGTTTATTTAGGTGCTTCCACTCCAGTCAATACTCGAACAATCGAAATTTATTCCACTCTTTTACAGATACTAGATATTTACAGTATGTACAAATGTTGAACTGTTCAAATCAAGTTGCAAGTGGAAAAGATTAATTTTTGGCTAAAAACCAACAGGTGCTGTCTACAATTGTTGCTGGAACTTATCTTGTCTGTCTTGAGTCCCAATTCATACGATAACGGGACCATTCAACCATCCTGGGTGTTCGAGATGAGTCTGGTATAGTAAATGAGGGTTAAGTCTTCCACCCTGTAGACAAACTTTCCAACAAAAACTATTTCTTTGAGTTCTCCCAATCCTCAGGGAAACATCTGTTAGTACGTAGTAAGATTCAACTTCGGCAAATTTGTTCAGCTTCGGTAAGGTATTTATGTCATATTCGATAATATTCTAAATCCGGTATATTTGGTTGAGTTCTTTGGTAAATTTTCGTCTCCGGCAAATTCCGCTGTGAAAATCAATTTCATAAGTACTTGAGCCTATAATATTCCACAGTTTCCAGCGATCCCCGAATGTATTGTCTCACAAAAGGATAATAATTCAAGTGAAGGAAAAATATCCATGTGTTCAAAAACAAAAAGAACACAATGGTACAGATAATTCGAAAAAAAATCCACCAGGAAAATATAGAAACTGAAAAACGAAAAAAAAACTAGTCATTGAACGACAAAGTATAACACGAATATTGAAACAATTAGGGAGGTATTGGGAAGGTCTGAAAAAATGCACTAGACTTTTGCTATCTTCTGTACATAAAACAATTGAATACGACAATTTAAAATTGAATGAGTCTTGTCTGATCAACAACGGGACTTACTGAACGTTATAAAACTGTCCGTCTCGACAAACTCTCTATTTGAAACTTAATTTCAATTCGAGAAAGATCATTACACAAGATAGACACATGTACTTTCTATCATTTTAACACGAGAAATGATGCAGAATCGAAGAAGTTCGATTGCGTCAAACCAACTTCTCCATCATGCCCGTCACTGAAACACAGGGATCGTAGTGTGCAGGCCTAGATCCTAGTTATCGGAGATTTCCGAAGTAATCGCAATCGGGAAATTCGCCCGTTACAACACAATTTATCTGGCAGGCACTATACTGTGGTGAGGACGCAAGCATAATATTCACTCTACAGGGTCTTTCACATATATTTATACGGGAAACTACTAATTTTCATGAAATTCAGCACTTAAATAAGTATTTCACGATGCTGATGAAATCTAAACTATTTTCAAGGCATGAGCACCTCCGGTTTTTCCGGAAATGGCGTCAACTTCCGTTTTTCAAATTACAACACCATTTTTTTATTGCAGAAATAGATTCCTTAAAAATTTCAAGTTATTTTGATCTAACATTTTTGAGTTTTGGTTGGAAAATTCTCTCTAAGCGGGAATATTCGAAAAAATCGAAAATAGAGCTCCGCTGAAACAAGAATAACTCCGAGGTTTTTGGATCGAAATCGCGATTCATGAAGCAGGGGTGAAAAAATCGCTTTCAAAGTTAGGGATGACAATATCGTGAAAAATCAATTTTTTCAAATTAGAACCCCATTTTTTTATGGCAGATATTGAATCTACGTTGAAAAATAATGTGAGTGTATGCATCACACCCTTGCCTTAAAGTGGATATTTTCTGAGTTATTCACAAAAAACTGTTTTTCGTCTTGAATTTTCAGCTATTTCTTTTCCTTCACGCCAAAAAGATGAAATTTTCAGGAACTGTTACTTAAATCATGTTTTAGATTTTACTACCCTAATATGCGAGAGAAAAAAGTTACAAGTTGTTCCTAAATAGATGGCGAGTTTGGATTCGAATTTGTATCAAAAACCTCTTTATTTCAACTAATCGGCCATCGGTTTTCTCCAGTGATAAATAAATAATTCCTTATGAACCATATGCAAAAACTCACCATGTTTTACATTTTTTTTTTAATGATAGATATCATTGATTACATCTGCCAAATTCCTCTTTATTCAGTAGCATTTTGTGTTTACTATTAATTTGGTGTTAATTCGTATAAAGTTATAAAATCGATCACTATGCCTAATTTTACCAATGAAGATTATTTAAATCTCATTCTACTTCATGGAGAATGTAATAAAGTTGTATATAGAACGATTCGACTGTTCATTGAGAGGTTTCTGACCGACCCAGACCAACGAGAGATACCATTAACAGAACCATGACAAACTTGAGAAATGTCGGATATTTCGTTAAGAAAACTATAAGCAGAGAAAAAGTGTAGTAGAAGTAAGAACAGCGAAATTACAGTTCTTGCATATTTTCGTGTGAATCCTCAAAATTCACTCAAAGATGCCGAGATTGCTCTGGGATTATCTCAATCGAGTGTTTGGAGAATTTAAAAAAACATAAAATGCACTCATATAAATTCAATAGGGTACAGCATTTGAAGGAAACTGATTTCGTCAGGACAACAGAGTTTTGCGAAGCTATGATGATTCGATTTCAAGAGAATGAAAACCTTTTGGACTGTATAATTTGGACAGATGAATCTAAATTCACAAAGAATGGTTCTTTCAATAGGCATAACAGTCATTATTGGGATGAAGAGAACAACCACCACTTCAGACAATGGAACTTTCAAGAGACCTGGAGATTCAATGTTTTTGCGCCATCAAAAATTCTCGATGTTCACATTTATGATGGGATTTCAACTGGTAAGATAGAACACAACACATGTTTGCATTATTTAAAGAATGTTCTCCCTTAGGAGATAGATATTCTGACATATTGACTCAAATAATTGAGCCGCTAGTACAGAACCATAATGACTTATGGTATCAACAAGATGGCGCGCCTCCACACAATCCTCTCAATGTGTCAAATATCCTATACAGGCTATTTGATGATCGATGGTTGGCGAACAATGGTCCACATCTTTGGCCACCACGTTCTCCTGATTTAACTCCTTTAGACTAGTATGTTTGGGGTAAGATAAAAATATTGTCTACTCAACTCCCTGACTGATTGAGAGGACTGCATAGAACGAGTCAGAAATGCGTTCAGGTTTGTTTAGATTTTTAGATTCATAGTTTTGAAACTCAATTTGGTTTTTAAACACTTTTGCAGATTTCTTCCTCCCGATGAAATAAGAAGA
The DNA here is from genome assembly GCA_030674115.1 of Micraspis discolor. Classification (NCBI taxonomy): domain Eukaryota; kingdom Metazoa; phylum Arthropoda; class Insecta; order Coleoptera; family Coccinellidae; genus Micraspis; species Micraspis discolor. The sequence goes on along the minus strand of JARTUT010000958.1, from coordinate 30,987 downwards.
GCAACGCACGAAGCATTCCTGAGACGTATAAATAAATGTCTAGAAATTAACGGTCAAAACTGAGCATCTTCTCTAATTATAACTGCGAGAGTTTGCCATGGTTCTCCTAATAGTAACTTGAAGTCGGTTTCAAGAAGGGGTGTAAAATCTACAGCATGGTTCAAATAACAGTTCCTGAAAATTTCATCTTTTTGGCGTGAAGGGAAAAGAAATAGCTGAAAATGCAAGACGAAAAACAGTTTTTGTGAATAACTCAGAAAATATCCACTTTAGGGCAAGGGTGTGATGCACACACTCACATTATTTTTAACGTAGATTCAATATCTGCCATAAAAAAATGGGGTTCTAATTTGAAACAATTGATTTTTCACGATTTTGTCATCCCTAAATTTGAAAGCGATTTCGCGATTTCGATTCTTAAAGTGGATACATCAATCTTACATCGTGAAAAATCCCAAAATGAAAATTTTCCATCCAAAAACTTCGAAGTTATTCTTGTTTCAGCGGAGCTCTATTTTCAATTTTTTTTTGGATTGTCCTGCTCAGAGAGAATTTTCCAACCAAAACTGATAAATGTTACATCAAAATAACTTAAATTTTCTAAGGAACCTATTTCTGCAATAAAAAAATGGTGTTATGATTTGAAAAACGGAAATTGACCTCATTTCCGGAAAAACCGGAGGTGCTCATGCCTTGAAAATATTTTAGATTTCATCAGCATCGTGAAGTACTTATCAGTGATGAATTTCATGAAAATACGTTCAGTAGTTTCCCTTATAAATGTGGGTGAGGTTCCTCGTGGAAGACCCTGTATAATTCGAGATATCAAATGTGGTTAGTGATAATGTAGGCAATGATGTACAATAATAAAATAAACTGTATATTGACAGTTATCTATGTTCATTGAAATATCGTGAAATAAAATATACTACTCAATGATCTTGAAGTGGTTTCCCTCCTGATCTTGAAATAATATAACTGGGTATTCAGGCTCCCGATACAATAAGGTCCCTTCTTTACGAACCATTAGGTCTAGGTTCAGGTATCCTCAACTGCAATTCTTCTCTTCGCAGCTTCTAACTTCGAGCAAATGAAGTAGATGCGATAGTAAATTCAATGCACAGAATAAAATATTATTAGGTAAGGTAGAACAAAATGGAACTTGCATCGAGTGAAAAGAAAAAAAATATTGCACGTCAAGTAAAAGATACTAGTGCGACTAATTAAATAAATGCAACTGAATCACAGATTCAAGTAGCAGGCAGACTATAGTCAGCCTGCTACTTGTGATCGATGACGACACGTACTCAACCAAATGTTTCTAAACAAAGTTTCAGTTAGCCCGCTCAGATACATTAAATTATCTTGTTTGACGAATCGTTGCTGCATTTCGTTCGCCAAATTCAGTCCATTAACATAATCCTCATCCGTCAATTCTTGAACCAATTGAATTTATAGATATAAGTCTTCCTTTAAAATCGAATGTTAAGATGATTTTTTGATGTTCATTGCTTGGCTTCGCATTCGGATTGATGAAGACGGATTTTGACGAGTTGACTCTTCAACTTAATCAATTGTTTCTTCATCGCGAACTCAACGAGGACGACCAGAGTTTTGAATTTTAAATGTCGCATCCATATTGCCGAACATCCTGATCCATTTCCTAATGCTGTCGTAACTTGGCGCGTGGCGTGTACGATATTTCGCACGATAGAGACGTTGAGCATTCACCATTGAATCACCATTACTATAATACGCTCGTACGCAAAATGCGCGATGCGTCCCAGAGTACTGTTCCATCTTGACTAAAACTCCACCCCCTTCCCGCTCCTCTTAGATACCCTGTTCCGAATATGACGCGGAAACAATTACCCGATACCCTTTCTGGACACCTTGTATTATATTCCAACGCTATTCAACTTGGTAAGTTCTGCTCATTGATGATGTAACAGTTATGTCGATTACGGTAGACCTGAGCTGGTTGAAATTATGGGAAAGATGGTTGAGAAGCATCACTTGTCGGTATTTATGCTATTTATGAATACAGTCGTCATTAAGTCTTATAACTGTTAGTATATTTCACACAATTCGAACGGTGAAGGATGACATATAATATTAAATATTCTTCAATTACAATAGAACTGTCATATGTAACATAGGAGCTAAGGGTTTCATATTTTCTGAATAGAATATCGCATTTCGGACGTCTACATTTGAACGTAGTGTTCAAGAATCTGGTGGAATTGTCGCACACATTACCTTTGGGCAGTAATTAACAGTTTGATAATCTCTTCGAGATTCTGAAAGAAATAAAAACCCAACGATAATGATTGGAATAGGAATGAAAATAATCTTTTTTCTTCTGTCTCCTTCGATCTCTAGCACAGCCGACAGACGGAACCGCCGTACCATCGACAGAGACCAAGAGGCAAGTTAGCTAAGAGGTGTTAATTACCTTCAATTACCTGCTCCTTCGATAGAACCCATAAAAGTAATGAATTCAATTATTTCTGCTTGCCAAACAAGAATGTATTCCATGTAAGACAAAGTGTTGGGATGTTGCGGACCGCTGGAAGGCAACTAATTATTAATTACTCCCATCTCCTGGATTCTCTGCCGGGAGAGAATTGATTAGGGAGTTTTTGTCGAACGATGTGCCAGCTCTGGGAGATCTACCGCGTTTAAGAGACTATTTGAAGTCAATGTCGAATGTTCGATGAGGTGTAGGAATGTGTGGAATCGACTAAGTGTCAGATTCTTCGACTTCTATCGGTAAAGTGGGTTCAAATCAGATTCCGATCGGTATTTATTCAGTTTATAAATTCTGATATCAGCAAAATATACATATAGAATCAGGTTGAATCATTTTCCGCAAGTCGCTAGGGGATTTCGACATTTGTAGACATAATAACTCAGGCAATTTCAAACTGTTAGAAAATATTTGTTTTTCTCCAATGGCGGGAAAAGTGACACTATTATGACCTGCCTAAAGCTAAGCGCAGTTGCTAAGCAATTCGAAAATAACAGTGCGGTAATATCCTTTATTTGTTTCTCATTTGTATCTAAACGTCAGTTTCCAAAAACAGAATATTAATCACGAAAGTTTATTTTATCAAGTCACTAACTTATAAAACTGACAGTTAACTTGTAAATTATTACAAGTTAGTAGTATTATTTACATTGGAAAATTTTGTTTTATCGTCATATATGTTGAAAATCATGGTACAATTGTTATTTCCAGCAACACAGATGATGAAAGGGTTGATACTGATGATGATGAACCATCTGTTGACTCAGAAACTGCTGAACTCGAGGACTGCAGAACATTTGTACTCTTCTTACTACCAAATAATTTGCTAGACATTTCGATTTTTTTGTTGACCGAATTATCGACATAACTCATGGCAATTTCGGTGCTCTTCCACCCTCCTGCACGCTTTAGTGCTGAAATATCTCCTCCCGAATCCGCAACCATAATGGCTCCAGTTCTGAGAGAAGAGTGGCCGGTTTATAACTCTGGGTTTTTTAAGCCTAAATATTTCGCTATTTGCTTTGGGATACCACCAATAGTGTGCTGGCCAGCATTAAGGGAAATGCACTGTCAAAAAAAATCTTAGAATTTCTGTTCCAGGAGGCCGAAGATTTACATATTTTTTGTATAACATGCAGGGCTTGAAGCTGCAGCCATCATCGGTTAAGGTGAATCTTTTTGTTGTTAAATTTTATATTTGCCGCAATGTCGCAATAACGTATTTTCCCATGTCTTCTACATCATTCATGTTTAAGGAAAGAATTTCGTCACATTAACAACATCCAAAAATCCCAAATATTGTTACAATTTTCGCCAGTTAACACTGGTCGGTCATCATGGCTTTTATCGGCGTATAACGCTCATTTTTTCGTTTCAGAAACGCTATTACCTTTTGAAATCTGCAAATGACAACTAAACATCATATTTTTAAATAAATTTTTTAGGGAAAACAAACCTGCGAACAGGGGCATTTTCTTTTTTTTCCAAGCAGCTTTTCAGCATAGACCATTTTGCCCATAAAGTATTAGGGCTGAATCTAGCTGATAGTTGATTCAAGTAGACCAACAAAACATCTTCAGTTACCCGAATCACATTATTTTTGTTTTGCCACTTTCTGAAGTCGTCGTATTTTCGCTCGTACCTTGAAGCTGATTTTCCAGGTACTAAACTTGAAGCTACACTGCTGGCTATCTCAATAATTAGTTTTGGTACAGTCATTTTCGCTTTCCCCTAAATAACTGTTAAGAAAAATAAACAGACATGTTCATAGAACCGCTTCCATAGCTTACGACATTTGCGATAAATTATTGAGATTTTTTGAATTTATCTCACCTTTTTACAAATGAGAAACAAATAAAATATAAAACAATACACGCAAGGTAACGTGTTTTACTGACTCATAGAGTAAGGGCCAGTTCCATAATCGAAAATGAAGTCTCCTTTTTCGTAAGAAGTCTCCTTTACAAATGAAACGGGTTCCATAAACCAATTTTAAGGTTAAAGAAAGCTTTGAAATATCCTTTATCATAAAGTCCGGATATTGGGCCTTTACGGAAGAAAAAGTAACCTTTTTACGCATGCTCTATGTCTATATAACATAACCTTATTCTGTTCTGTCATTTCATTTCGAATGCGAATGTATTCGTTAATTCCAAAGATCTCTAGATATAAGGTCAATGGTTAATTCATTCTATAGTGCTAGTGTTTTGCTTAGGAGTTCTCTTTGTGAAAATTAGTTTTCCACAAAAATCGAAAATGTCTTCAAGTTCAAGTTCGAGTTCTTCCTCGTCTGATGATGAACAAGACATATTTTTAAGAAGGACGAAAATTTATAGAAGAAGGCAGCAACATTTAACAACATTGGATGATATCGATTTTTCAATCGATTACATTTAACGAAAACAAGTGTCCTGCGTTTATTGCAGGAAATTGCCCCTGCACTATAATTTCAAACCAACAGGTAAGAAAAATTTTAGAACGTTAATAGTTATTGATTAATAATATAAATGTTTTTTTAGGTTGGGTGTATAGATCCACTGCAACAGCTTCTTCTGACATTGAGGTTTTATGTCACTGGAAATATGCTGATAACTGCAGGGGACTTCATGGGGAGTATCAAAAACATCTTCTTCAAGAATAGTTCGAAGAGTGTCTTATGCCATTGCTTCACTTCGTCCAAAGTACATCAAGATGAGCAAAGTAATGATGAAATGCTGGAGGATGCTGCAAAGTTTTACAGAATCGATGGATTTCAAGAACTATTGGTGCAATAGATTGCACCCTCATGAAGATAAATTCTGGTGGTGATGATGCAGAAATATTTAGATGCAGAAAGCATTATTTTGCTCTAAATGTGCAAACAGTTTCAGATGCGGATCTGAGAATCAGAAATATTGTAGCAAAATGGCCTGGATCAGCACATGATCAAACTATTTTCAATAATAGTAATTTGAAAATGATTTTCATAGTGGAAAATTTAGACGATACCTACTAGTTGGAGATAGTGGTTACACCCTTGAACCCTATCTTATGACCAAACTAGTGGAAGCAAGGACCAACGCTGAAAATCTCTACAATGAATCAATCATACGAACGAGAAATGTTGTGGAGAGACAGTATGGTGTATGGAAACGTCGGTTTCCTATCTTTCATCTGGAATGCGTGTTAAGTTGACAACCACAATGGCAATAATAGTTGCTACAGCTGTATTGTCTAATATCTGTTTAAATATGAATGACGTATTTCCAGATAAATGGTCAAACGATGTACCAGTGGAAGAGGAGCCATTGGGGTTTTGAAGTGAAGAGAATAATTTGACATCTGCCCGTCAAGCGAGACAGTTAATTATCAATGAACATTTTGGCGATATATAATTGTATAGAATGTTTCATTGATTTAATGTTTCAATATACATTGAACCCTGAAAATATTTTAAATATCCCAATTCTCTGAATTTATTACATATTTCCTTATTTCATTTATTTCTAGATTAATTCTCAGATATACAATATTAATTCTTATTAAACACCTCCTTGAATATTTTACAGTTATTTAGTTACACCCTGTATATTCTTTTTGAACTATTGGCTTAGAAACAAATGTTAGCTGGGTTGGTGACGAGGGTGTCATACAATTCAGTATATGACATATAAGCTTAGGGAAAAAAAAACCGGTATAAAAACACCTGGCTCCCCTGCATAAGTATTGTTGTGAGTACAGAAATGAGCTTAAATATATTTGAGTGACTTCTTTCTTCAAAAGTGGTCTTCATGTAATGATCACAGAGGCTTCTACTGGGTGCACATATCGAATCTAAAAATGAAACGACAGAAGCAGAAAAAAAAGAACTGAATACAGAATATACAGAGTACTTATTAAATTTGTTTAAAATTTATAACCTATTTCAATGAAGAATCTGAAACATCTTGAATAGCCCTAGAATCATCTTGATATTTATATATGGGACACTTATTGTTTCATCTGAATAGCATTCTATTATACAGGGTGTTCGCACATGGACCGTCAAATTTTTTGAGGCGTTGGTAGGGTCATTTGCTACCTTTTCAGTCTTTGAACCTGGGTCCTTAGTATTACAGTTACGGAGGTATGATTTTTTATTAGGTTTTTCTTAATTACCCAAAATGTACCCTTCAAGCCCCACAACTTTTTTTACGTGTGCTTTTACATGCATTTTTTTATTGTATTAAGTCTACATGAGTGTGTGAATACACAGAATAACTTTATGACTCACTTCCACTTGCACCCTGAGGGCTTTGCCGAGTTCTACTGAGTTTTCTGTGAGTAATTCATACCTGGGAAACTAGACATATGATTACATCCAGAAGCATCAACTAATCATTTTCGCATTTGTCACATTCACTTAGCCCTCAGGAGAGATCAGTAGGGCTCAGCCTGATTATTAAAATTTATAAAATCAATCAAACGTGAGAATGCTATCATACTCCGCAGAATTATCTTTATATTGACAGAAAAATAATTCAGTAGTAATCTTTGACTTGTCACCCCTTGGAGAGCTAAAATAAAGGTTTATTGATTATTCAAGCAGATACGAATATCTCAGTACTAGACACAGAATCGAGATGAAATTAGTTATTTATTCTTCTCTTTATATACACAGAATAAATTTATGACTCACTTCCACTTGCTCCCCTGGGATGCTAGCCGAGTTCAACCAAGTTTTCTGTGAGTAATTCTTATCTTGGAAACTAGACATAGGATTGGGTCAAATTACACAATAACAAGAAGCATCAACTCATAATTTTACATTTGCCACATTCACTTGCACCCCAAGTCAGTAGATACTCAGCCTAATTATTGAAAATTCCTACTGAACCCCCTGGGGGTGCAAGTGAATGTGGCACATGCAAAAATCATAAGTTGATGCGTTTGGTTGTTATTGTGTGATTTGACCTTAATCCTATGTCCAGTTTCCCAGGTAAGAATAACTCTCAGAAAACTCGGTTGAACTCGGCTTCTTTCAGGGGTGCAAGCGGAAGTGAGTCATAAATTTATTTTGTGTATATAAAGAGAAGAATAAATAACTAATTTTCATCTCGATTCTGTGTCTAGTACTCGAGATATTCGTATCTGCTTGAATAATCAATAAGCCTTTATTTTAGCTTCTAAGGGGTGACAAGTCAAAGATTACTACTGAATTATTTTTCTGTCAATATAAAGATAATTCTGCGGAGTATGATAGCATTCTCACGTTTGATTGATTTTTTATAAATTTTTAATAATCAGGCTGAGTACCTACTGACCTGGGGTGCAAGTGAATGTGACAAATGCGAAAATGATTAGTTGATGCTTCTGGATGTAATCATATGTCTAGTTTCCAGGTATGAATTACTCACAGAAACTCAGTAGGAACTCGGCTAGCCCCACCCAGGGGTGCAAGTGGAAGTGAGTCATAAAGATATTCTGTGTATTCAGAGAGAAGAATAAATACCAAATTTTGTGTCGATTCTTTGTCTAGTTCCCGAGATATTCGTATCTGCTTGAATAATCATTAAGCCGTTATTTTAGCTTTATGGGGTTGCAAGTCAGAGAAAACTACTGAATTATTTTTTTGTCAATATATAGATAATTCTGCGGTAGTATGATAGCATTCTCACATTTGATTGATTTTTATGAATTTCTAATAATCAGGCTGATTACCTACTGACCCCCTTGGAAAAAAGTGAATGTGACAAATGTAAAAATATAAGTTGATGCTGTAACATCCTAGGTTTTCTTTCATACAAAAATCGTAGTCCCATTTCACCCTATGTTGAGACGCCACTGGCCTCACGTACCTCGAAAGAGAGTTGATTGTCAAAATACATTCGATGGTTAGAAGCATGAAGTTAGCACGTTACGCGACTGCGTGGAGCAACCAGAAGGAAGACAATCTAAAGATGGTGTGGATTATTATCAGTTGACCGCTGAGCGAATTTAGTTCGCTTTTCGAAAGTTTTAGTGAGTGTTTGTGAGTGCAAAAACCGAAGCCATTGCTACCTGGAGTGCCGCTCGAATCTATTTTACAGGTAGAATTCAGATTAATTTAAATATTATGAACGACTAAACGTTTACTAACCTTATTTGTTGGTAAACAACATTGGAATTCTCATTGTTTCAGGAAATTTAGTGTTTTCATATATAGGCCATTATTATAGATTGTTTCCTTAATTATTGTTTAATTCAATGATGTATTATTAGGTTGTGTTTGGGCATTTGTCATTAATACTGTTGTCTTATGAATGTAATTCCTTTGTTCACATCATGCTTTGTTTGATTTCATATAACTATTTCCTTTGTTTCACATAATGCTTTGTTTAACTTCATATAACTAATTCCTTTGTTCACATAATACTTTGTTTGATTTCATATAACTATTTCCTTTGTTTCACACAATGCTTTGTTTAACTTCATATAACTAATTCCTTTGTTCACATAATGCTTTGTTTGATTCATATAACTCTATTTCCTTTGTTCTCATAATGCTTTGGCTGATTCATATAACTCTATTTCCTTTGTACACTTAATACTTTGTTTGATTCATGTAACTCCTTATAGCATGTGATTCCATCATGTTCGATATTATTGCCTTTGCAGTTCAGGTGTCTACCATAACAACGAATGCCTTATTTTACAGCTTTCTACAATGTGTTATTGGAGTGTAAACTGATCAGCGTTATTTACTGTACCCTATGGTACCATAGGAATTGCCAATCTCTCTGTAGATCTGAGCCTGTGATTAAGCAGGAACGTATGGAGACCTCCACTAGTAGTAATACTAGTATGGTTGATATGGAATAATGGATGTAACCAGTGCACGTAGCACCATGGTGTTATATCGAAGGTTAACGTTGTTAAGTTACCTCTATCTCATGTTGTCATTATGTATGTCTTGTACTGTTGTTCTTGGTCAATTTACTGTGTAATGTACTTGCCTTACTAGTCATGGTTATCGTTGTGTATATTTCGTACTGTGTTAACTTATTCTTCTTACTGTCGTGATGTACCTTGTTGTCGTTATGTATATTTCCTTCTGGTTGATTATGTAGATTCTCTGCTTTCATTATTTATATTGCTTATTATCGTTTACCTATACCTGTCTCTGTTATTTATATCCATAATGCATTCTGGTTCTTATTATTTACTTGTGATTGATATTCTATGAAGATTTGTTGTTTATTTATGCCATGATCTCGTACTGCTATCTATTTATCTATATGCTCGTATTACATGATATTTCATTTAGGGGTCTCTGAGATTGTGGACCATTCCTATACTGTAGTATGAGATTTCTTAGGTTCCTGGATCGAAGGCCTTGAAGGGGCGGTTCCAAAAGCTATAGGGCAGGGACCGTTACTGACAAGTGCTATAAGGCATGAGAGAATATACTTTTTTTATATCAACCGCGAAACTTTCTGTCATTTTTTCAGAGCCGCCGCTGGACCTCCATGACCTTCCCGTGTTCCCAATTCCTTAGCTCATACAATATTATAGTTATGGCTCACATACCCTGGGGCCGTGACCATGACGATGGTCATAATTAGTCATTTATTTATTTGCCATGCTTATTATCCTGTTGCATTATTGAAGTATACATTTGCTATGATTATTAACTCTTGCTGTACCATTGAAGCTGCTATATTTACCATGTTACTATACTCTTGTATTATGGAAGTTGCTCTGATTATCCTGATTATCGTCTGTGCTGTATTGTTATAGTTTCTTTTCCTAGATTGTTATACTCTGCCTTTGCTAGCTGTTAATATTTCATCTTTTAGTTTTAAACAAGTGACCAAACACCACCTAAAGGGGTTTTATGCCTGAGGCTTTCCCTATATTTTTTAGACCCTTAATAAATAGCTGATTGTCTGGGTCTAACTGTTGTGTTTTATTTACCATCTTTGTTTCCCAATTATTTTCACTAATCTCAATTATCACGAACTTGAATTATTACGTAAACATAACATAGAGTCCTACCTTGCTAGACGATCACATTAAATGGCTGTTTTGTATCTGGAGTCATTCAGACTCCAGTGCCGTAGTTAGTTTTGAAAATGATATTTGTCATTCTTTCGAAAGAGAAAAAGTGGCAAATGTTACAATGCTTCTGGATGTTAATGTGTAATTTGACCTCAAACCTATTTCTACAATCCTAGGTTTGAATTACTCACAGAAAACCCAGCTGGAACTCGCCTAGCCCCTCCCAGGGGGTGCAAGTGGAAGTGAGTCATAAAGTTAATCTGTGTATTCAGAGAGAAGAATAAATACCAAATTTCGTGTAGATTCTATGTCTAGTACTTGAGATATTCCTATCTGCTTGAATAATCATCGGTTATTTTAGCCCCCCATGGGATGGCAAGTCAGAGATGATTACTGAATTATATTTTTGTCAAGATGTAGATAATTCTGCAGGAGTTTTATGGCATTCTCATGTATGGTGGACTTTTTATGAATTTTTAATAATCAGGCCGAGCACCTACTTGCAAGTAAAAGTGGCATAAGAAGTAATTGTCTGTTTATCTTCCTGACGCTATTGCCAAATTTGACATCAATCCTTAGTCTAGTTTGCCAGATAAGAATTTTTTTTTCGAAAACTCGTTCGTAATTTGGCATATTCGACCCGGGGGTGCTGTGGAATGAGTGCTGGTGGTGTATTTATCATGGGCCATCGTCGTAGAGAACGTATTGTATCCAGATTCCAACGTGAAAATAAATCTCAAATTATCTCGGCGAATCAAAATTGTTTGCATCGTTATCCGGCCAATATTCCAGTGGCGTACGAAAAATTCTGTACAAAACTCGGCTGTCTTACTCGGCTGTTTTCACATCAGTCACATAGTGAACATTGAACGGGACAAATCTGAGTGATATCTTAACCCGCTTTGCTGTCCAGAAAAGGTTATCCCTGTGTCCTTTTCCCCTAAAACCCGTCATTTCTGGTGTTGCGTTGCAGTGAGCAAACTAAGATCTACCTAAAGCCCCTCTGGGTAGGTTAATTATTCATTTTACTATTCAAGGTATTCGGTGTTGGCATAAAATTTTCACCTGAAATCGATCGCCTATTATTCATTGGCGGCTGATTAACTATCTTTATATTCTAATGTGCAATTTTTTTTCCAATACTTACTTCGTACACAAAACCGAAAGGAATAAGTGTAAAATAAATAGAAAACAAATCAACACTGTTAGAATCTTCCAATAACCTTCCATTGAGTAAATCTCGATCGGTCCGTGTATCACAGGAACAAATCCATCAAAGGATAATTAATTACACGTTGATAAAACGCCCTGTCTGCTAATAAGAAAGATATCAGGCGACAAAACAATGCAGAAAACCAGGCGATGAAAAGAACTCATACTCTGAACGAGAATCTCGCCAAGTACGCAATCAGAGTTGATTTATACGTTAATTAATTGAGCTCTCGTATTCTATATCTTCATATGTTTTAATGCGCAATTAGATTTATTATGTTTTTATACGCGTACGTTCATGAAATCGGGGTTGGAGCGTATTAAACTGTCGTAAATACAATTTAAATTGGATAAACTTCATTATTATGGGATCATGAGATGTGAACCACCATTTTCAGTCGTATTAAAATGTGATTCGATATTTAGAACAGTTACTTGTTATTTATCTATGCAGATTGATTCTTGTTAGCGGTTTCAGTATCCGTTGACATTAAATTGTTGCAATAAGACCACCTCTTAGCTGAATGAACGGATTTAATTAATGGAATCCTGAAATTTAAGCAATTCTTCCAATTATATTCATGGCTGCCGACAATCTTTAGTTTCTTTCATGTCGAAGTAGTTATGGAAATGAAACAAATGAATGCCATTGGTGTTTCTATTCGTTCAGATGAATAAATTTTGTCGGGTCTTAATCCGGGCTCGAAAATGAATCCCATAACAATAATAAGTCGATTTGTTAAGCTCGATAATACTCTATGCTTGTATGTGGGGTTATTTTTTAGAATATCAACCGATTTCAAAGTAGCAAGTTCATTTGTTCCGTTGCGGCATGTCACAAGTAAGTTTTGACCGAAAATTGTTTAAATTATTGTTAATCGAATATGAATGCCTCATGAGAGAAGTGTTATACACAAATCTCGAAACATATGTGTTGTATTCTATTTAATTTTTGATTAATTTTATTGTGGTTTTTTTTGAATTGTTTAATGTTATAATAAAATGTAAAATGTCTCTTATTCATCAAAGAAAACAGTGTTTTATTAAATAAATACAGGTATCATTGGATACTTTCAAAAGTGTAGTACTATAACTGTCAATTTTAGATATTTTTGGTTTATTTACAGTTTCAAGAATAGACTTGTTCAATTTAATAATAATGATTTTTCATTTCTATAAATTCCTTGATATTCAGGGATTCTCTAAATAAAAATTTTGTATTTATGATCGAAAGAGTCATTTCATTTCCAGACTACGTTTCGGACTGAGCCCTTCATCAAATTTGGACTTTGTCGTGATATGTTTGGAATTGTTGTTAAGAAAAAAAAACTTCTCACGTTCACAATTCCAAACATATTAGGAAAAATTCCAAATTTGACAAATATTTTTGTGTTCTGCATTTGAGTTATTCATCCCACTATTTGAATATACAAACAAAACAAAATTAAATACATAGGCGTACAGATAGAAATCCGCCGTTCTACTTCATAATTTGAGGTTTTATTATAAAAAACTAGATACATCCTCATTCTTGAAAATATCTTCCATCGCTAGCCACAACTTTCTCCCATCTTTGTGGCAGCTTCTGAATACCTCGTCGAAAAAATGTTTCGTCTTTTAACGTGATCCACGAATCGAATCAATTTTTGGCTTCTTCGTAAGACCTAAGGGCTGGTCGGCGAGGTCATGCGTCATCAATCGGAATAGGTAGAAATCAGAAGGGCCATCGGCCCTTCAGGAGAGTACGGCGGGTGGAGTAGGATGTCCCATTTCAATGTTTCCAGGTAAGTTTTCACGACCTTGGAAACATGTGGCCGAGCGTTGTCATGCAGAAGTCTTATCTTGTCGTGTCTCTCCGCGTATTGCGGGCGTTATTTCTTCAACGCTCGACTCAAACATATTAGTTGTGTCCGATAGGGGGCTCCTGTAATGGTTTCGCCTGGTTGGAAGAGTGTATCCACTTTCCATCTTCGGTCACGATACGATGCAAAAAACCCTTTCTGTTTTGCCTTTAGGGGAGTGAAAAGGCGCAGTTCGATATCCCTTGGCTACAACTCGTACGGCACCCAATGTCCCAGTTTCTGGATAATTCCCAAGCATTTTAAGAGATGAGAAACCGCTTGCTGAGTCACGCCTAAAAAATTTGCAAGTTCCTGTTGCGTTCTACAAGAATCTTCATCTAGTAGAGTCTCCAAATCAGCATCCTCGAACTTTTTCAGGAGTCCAGAACGTTTCTTGTCTTCCACGTCATATTAGCCATTTTGAGCTTATGAAACCATTCTTGACACGTTCTTTCAATAATACAACATTCACCATAAGCTTCTACACTCATTTGATGCGCCTGAGCTGTATTATTTTTTCGAATGAAATGCAAAAATCAACACGTCCTGAAATGACACTTGGTCGGCTCGAATTTCGCCATTTGCGCGCACAAACAAAACAAAGCACAGTAAAAATAGACAAGCAAGATTTAGTATAGTTGTTGACTGATGCCTCAGCTGACCATGTAACGTTTCTGTTGGTACTTATCCACCGATTTGCAAAGCTAGTGCAACCTACGGTAAAACGGCGGTTTCATTTGTTGGCCTGAGATAATCTAATTTTTTTTATTATTCAGCTTTATTTAACCCAATGAATTGTTCACTTCTATATCTATATATACCCTTGATTTTCAGGGATTGATTAATTAAATCATTTTTTATTTATGATCGAATGATCACATCATTTTATTTTCAAACGACCTTTCTTACGTTGACATTAGAACATATCGGGAAAAAGTCCTAATTTGATAAAGGGCACAGCCCGAAACGTTGTTTGGATATAAAATGATTGTGATCTGTCAATCATAAATAAAAAAATTTTAATTAATTAATCCCTAAAAATCAAGTAAATATAGAAGTGAACAATTCATTGGGATAAATAAAGCTGAATAATCAAGAAAATAATTTTAGATGATATTCAATTTTGTTTCGTTTATATATTCGAATGGTAAGGTGAATAACTGGTTCTCAAATACAGAACACAATATTGCACACAAATGAAAACATTAAGTACAGGGTAATTGTTAATTTTAACTGAAGGTTCTTAAAGCGAAAACAAACATCGTTTGTTTTCAACATTTTGCTCAATTCTCTCCCGTTGCAAAGTTATAATCGATTTACGGCCGGTTTCTGAAACACTGATCAAACCTCATGTCAACTAACACAACGATCATCTTAACAGAGATGTCAAATTGATTTGAGTAGATGAAAGGATATTTAGTGCATAATTAAGTAATCTATGATCATTTTCAGTTGACATGAGGTGAGCGAACCACAGCGATCAAAGAGGTTGTTAAAATTTGCAAAAATGTTTCACCATACAACTCTACCTACTCTACGCTCATGAATTATCTACCTCAAATGGATCAGCGGCTAACTTCATGATGTGTCAGTGACAGTTGATTGATAGTTACGAACGATGAAAGAATCAGCTCAAAAAAGAAACAAATTATGTGTGATTCTCTGATTTTCAATTCCTTGAATTTTATTTTTTTCAATTCAATTTTCATTACTTTCAGACATTTTCACCCTTATACTATTGGAATTCTCAGGCTTTATATTGCTTGATATAATAATTTTTCTCTACTAATTATATTATATCATTTCAAATAATAGTGTTGTCACCTTAGTTCAAAATAATGATAATTTTCTCTACATCTCTTATTGTACAAATGTTTTATCTCGATTCTTGAATTATAAGAGAAATTCCTCTACTTTCCTTATATAATTACTATTACTGTAAGCGTTGATCATCCTATGATATATCTCTCAATTAATTTAGTATGATACAGAATTTGTCTTAAAAATTAATCAATTTCTCAACTGCTCTATATTTTATATAACTTTATCTCCTCCCAAGCCTCATTTCATATAATTCAAACTGATCAACTCTTCACAGATAATTTTGTTTTTCTACTTCTGTTTTTCTGATAGATACGACAGGCTATCACTGTAAACGTTTTGAATCGTAATTATTCTTTTTCTTTATTCGCTCTGAGAGTCTGTCTTATTACATTATGAACCTCAACATCTCAATTTATCGATAAAACCTGTTGTTTTTTTCTCATAGTAGACAGTTTGCAATAACTTCAAACTCTGACTGTAAACTTTGTGTTTGATAGATGGCGCCTCTACTCTCAAAATTCTTGACTTGAATAATTTAAGCAACACACATTACTCGATCTAGTCTAGCTAATAACGCTTTTTCTCAAGTAAACAGAACGTTAAGACTTTTCTATTGAGATATAATATTGTACCTTTTCTCAAGATAACTTCTTGATTATTATCACACTCAATGTTCTCTATATAACTACTCCATAATTGTAAATAGATCAACTCTGTTCAGATGTAGTTGATTTGTAAGGATTTTAAATTCGTGCGAATATCTATTTATTTTGTGAATGTGAACATTGTATAATAAACATTTTATTTTACCACCTCTAGCTCAATCATTTGGTAACAGTCCTCTTTTTACTAATTGCCAAGAATCTCAACATCCAGATTTTTAAACAGAGTTGAAGATTTAAGACTCTGAAATGATCATATATACATATATTTTGAATGCCATTTCAAACGCTCTGAAAATTTATAATGAATGTGTAGAACCATCACTACTGCGCATGCGGAAAACTAGAAGTTCTGGATCACCATTTTTCAGGCGAATTGCACCAGTAATATAATATCCTCATAATAACCTCATGATGGTTGTGTTCGTGTATTTTTAATTAACAAGAATTATTAATACCAAACATAATCCACTAAAATCCTGGATAAATAACAGCATATTGAATATGATCAGATGCAAGTAATCGAAGATCATAAAGATCCTATACCAGATGTTTGGATGCCTAGGACGGAGATAGAGTTGAATGTTTCTGCTAATATGTGTTATTTTCGTTTCTGTTTAATTAAAATGTGAATAAGAATGTATATAATTGAAATGTGTGGTCCCGTTGTTTTGTTATTCTACAGTGTTGCCGAAAAACTATTGTACGCAACACTCCCTAAAATGTTTTTTTGGCTAGAATTGTCTTTCCTCCGGAAAACCCTATTTTCCAGAATACGAAATTTACTAATATCATAATTTCCCGTATCGTCTCAAATTAAATTACCCAGTCAATTTTTCAAAAATGATGCCAATGAATAAAATCATCACTCCGTCATTCTAATCCTCATTGGCTTTATTCTGAAAACCATTCCGCCATACAGAGAAGTGTCGCCATACGCCTAAGAACATAATTTAAATCAATTAAGCCAGTAATACCATACATTACGATCAAGCCGGCCTTTCAGACTCAGTAATCCGTCTTAAAACGCTAATCGGAGGGACAAAACTAACAGCAAATTTACAAAATTCAACGGTAGATATTTGGAATATAAATTACAAGGATTAGACAAGGCGGCAGATGCGTTCCGTAAGAACAACCAGCAACGATTAAGGATTGATGTTTTAAAATTTCGAACCTAAATGCTTGAGGTCTGAAAGATTACATAGAAACAATAAGAATTTATATGGACGAATGAATAAATAATTCATTCGGTATGAATCGCCTGTTTTCCATAATAATGATAATTAGCGAGTTGATAAGCCCATGATTTTAGTTATTATGATAGTGAAACGAGGGTCTAACAATTTTCAACAGCTAAATCCATGTAATAAAATTGATTGATGGGTATTTTCAATTAGATTTCCTTGTTTGATTGGTGGGAAGTTTGTTTGTTTAATTCATGCGTCGTTAAGACTGACGGCTTTCTGAGTTACGAAATTCTCTGAAATTTGTTTTTTTCGCACTTGTTCCTTGTGTCTGTTGATTACGAATATCAAGCTGAAAATGCTGTAGATTGAATCGGTTCGACATCTTGATGAGGAATTCGTGGACAAATTTGATGGAGACTTATTGGGGTTTGCAGACGATATTACCCTGATTTACAGTGCCAAGGACTGGAAAACTCTGAAACAAAAAGCAGAGGTAGATTTTCTGAGGGTAATGAAATGGTTTGATAGCCGTATGTCGACTATAAATTATGAAAAGACATACTTCATGCCGTTTACATCTTATGCGCCATATTTACCACAGTTCCAAGCTATGAAAATAAATTGTAATGGAACCCAAATAGATAACACAATGAAGTCTGAAATCAGGTACCTTGGGGTGTACCTTGACAGTCACCTTAGATGAGGTGAACAAATCAATTATGTAACTAAAAAGCTACGAAGTATTATGTATAAGATCAAATGTTTGACTCAGGTGTTCACCCTGGAACAGATGAGAATGATATATACTCTTGGTGGAGACCAATCTGAAATATGTAATTATAGCATGGGGTTTCGTATTGAAAGTATATGTGAGTAAATTGGAGAAGACTCAGAAATATATCCTCAAGTTCATCTACAAAAACCCTGAAGATATCTCAGCAACCAACTTTACTTGGAAGCGGAGATATTTGACATCAGACAGCTATTTTTCCTCGTGGCAACTTGTAGACGACATGAATACAAATCTGAGTTAGTCTATATGGAACACAGATATGACACGAGACATAAGGGTAACATTGCGATTACTCCTAGACCTGAAAAATATATTATACAGCGGTGTCCTTCACATTTAGCGCCAAGGTTCTATTCGCAGATTCCCCGGAATATAAGAGTTACAACTCAGTTATACTGTTTAGGGCAAGGATGAGGAGGTGGTTGACTGGAAGACCTAGACTTTGGGTGCACCAGTGTGTTGATGTCAACAGTTCCTACTACTATTGATGTGGTAGTTCTCCGTTGCTCTCATTGCTGTTTAAGATTTTTGTGTGTTTTTATATTGTATCTTATATGTATTTATATTATATTGTATTTTTTCTACTCTGGGTTGCATATGAGTTTCGGTTGAGTGGAAATTTTTATTATTATATTTTATACTTTACGTTAGTCATTCTGTGTATTAGGATATTAGTCATTTTGTGGTGTGATCCCGCTTTCAAGGTTCACCTTTAGCGAAATTTCGGTTTATTTGAGATCAATAATGTTTATACGATGTTTTGCACACCTTATGGAGGTGAAAAATGTACTTATTTCCACACATAAACTCGTTATTATTATTATTTTCTTGAAAGTGTGAATAAATCAAAATTATGCAAAATTGACAATTATTGTTTTCCACTTTTTGAAATTATCATTGATACTTTTATTTATTCTCGAAAACACTGTTTTCTTTGATGAATAAAAGAGGAATTTTCATTCTTATAATAACATCAAAAAATTCAAAAAAATTACAAAAAAATTACAAGAAAATGAATTAAAAATGGAATAGAATATGACACATGTGTTCCGAGATTCATTTATAACACTTTTATCCCGTCAGGCATTCATATTTAATTAACAATAATTTAAAAATTCGTGGTTACAACTTACGTGTGACATGCCGCAACGGAACAAATGCTCGTGCTACTTTTAAATCGGTCGATGTTCTAAAAACTAACCTCAAATATAAGTATATTATCTCGTTCTACCAAATCGAAACAGAAAATTACAACTGCATTCTGTGATTTTCTGAAGAATTGAGTTTATTATAAAAGAATGAAATTGACTGATTATGGAATTGTTCCCATAATTCAAAATATTCAGTTGAACAAGTCTATTCTTGAAAGTGTAAATAAACCAAAAATATCTTAAATTGGCAATTATAGTCCTACATTTCTTGGAAGTATCAATGATTCGTTTATTTATTCTGGAAAACACTATTTTCTTTGATGAATAAGGGAGAATTTTTCATTCTTATCATAACATCAAGCAATTCAAAAAAACTACAAAAATTAATTAAAAATAAAATAGAATATGACACATGTTTTCGATATCCTTTCAAGAAGTGTAAAGACAATTATTGTCAATTTTAGATATTCTTTAGTTATTAGGTTGATTTTTCATGGAATTTTGAGAAAGCAATTGGTCAAAAACTACATTCAACTAATGCCAACGTTTCGTAGATATATTTCTACTTCTTCAGGGCTACAAAGAGATCGAATATGGTATAAGTACATCTGATATAAAATTGAATAATGGATTAAGACATGGTTCCAAAATAAACATATACAACAAACGGTAACAAAATCGTACAATTGAAACTATATATTAAAATTACATTCATTCGAATTCATTTGTTATTTTTTCCTTTTTTTCTATTTGGATTTGACAGAAACATATATTCAAAATCGAAAAAACCTTACAAAGTCGAACTTATGTTTACACACAAAGGATCTTAATATCAGTTTGTTGAGCAAATTGAAAAGGAACCTACAGGGAATTTGCTCAACAAACTGATATTAAGATCCTTTGTGTAATACCTAAGTTCGACTTTGTGGAATTTTTGATTTTGAATATATGTTTCTGTCAAATCCAAATAGAAAAAGGAAAAAATAATAACAAATGAATTCGAATGAATGTAATTTTACAATATATAGTTTCAATTGTACGATTTGTTACCGTTTGTTGTATATGTTTATTTTGGAACCATGTCTTAATCCATTATTCAATTTTATATCAGATGTACTTATACCATATTCGATCTCTTTTTGTAGCCCTGAAGAAGTAGAAATATATCTACGAAACGTTGGCATTAGTTGAATGTAGTTTTGACCAATTGCTTTCCTCAAAATTCCATGAAAAATCAACCTAATATGTATCTACAAGGAAATGATCGATCAGAACATTCTTTAGTTATGAGCATTTGAAATTTGGTATACGCAATATCTCGTAAAACATCCAGTCTGCCTAATTTTGTGAAAATGGGGTAAGTTTGACTTTCTATATTTTCATAATAGATTAATTGTCGAAATACCTCGCTCATGTTTGTTATTGGGTCATATCCAAATCGACTATAATTAATAAGAGGAGTGGAAAATGTGGTAGAGATTAAAATTAACGCAAATATCAAAAACTCACCCTGTATAACCAATTGATTGAGCAGTTGTGGAGTGCAGTTCCAGCTCACTTGGTTCTTTGACATCGTACTTGATATCAATTCAGTTTTCGATTAAAATTGCAATAATAATCATCCGCCAGTTTTTTATCCTCTCCCATCAATTCTTGATATCCATCTAACCATCTGTCTTTGATCTAGACCGGAATCAATTCAAATCCATATGAATGAAGATACATTACGTCAACAGTCCTTCAATCGACCTCAATATGTACGTGGACAATTCCTCAAGTAAGTCTACTGGTATATAAATGGCGGATTGAGTTTTTTACATCCGACAAAAAAGTTCATAAATCAATCATACCCCTTTCTTAGATTGTTTGAGGCCGCGAATGCTAGCTATAAGTTGTGACCGCAAAGAATCCATTTGGATGAAACGTTTATTTACTTCATTGTCTACGTGAGAGTCTTATGGGGAATTATGGTACTGGACCGTACTGGGATCTTATTGAGTCGATCTATCGAAACACGGTTAAATATATTCAGTTCTACTTCATTTAGTCACACGGGGTACCATGGAATTTGACACATTTCACTATGTATTGCGAAAAGTTAGGTTAGCTTTGTTATTTTCCTGTGAGATTAATACGCACTCGTGGATTTGGAGGTTATTTGAGTTGCAGTCAAAACCCAAATAGTTCCACTCTTTTTTGTTTATAATCGAGGTTTCGGACGACTTTATCCCTTCACCAGGAACAAATACCAAATAAAACATCAGACAAAGCAAACCTTTATAGAACCAACTACATAGCTTTAGGTCACTTACATAATGTGATTTACATTTGTGTTGGCGCCTCGCATGATTTTTCCTTCTTTTTACTAAAGATTGAATAGAGAGAGAATTAATGTTGATCATATACGACTTCTACGCATGTGTCATTTTTTAGTAGTAATTTATCAGGTTAGTTAGTCGATCTGAACCCGCATTTTCGTACTTTATAGTAGTCAAAATCACTCATCGTTTTGTTAAATAAATATAGTTCAGTTCCGCATAAGACTATAATTAAAATAGTTCACTAGTTTTGTGAGACCACTATAGTGTGGCGTCACAACGCATTTTTGGATTAACAAGGAAGGTTCTGGAGACAAGATCTATTCTCCATTATTGGCTTCGGTGGGTATATCTCAACATCTTTCATCCTTACATTACTTTCAAACCTTCTACCTCACCTAAGAAAGAGTGTAAGAGTACCAGAAACCCACAAGAAATATCACCAGATATTACAAGTGAGTACATTTGTCACTCAATTATCTTTTGTCGCATTATACAGTCCACTAAAACGTTATATGGTATTTTATACATCACAGATTTTGAGTTTTAAGGCTGCAAACGATTCAATTGGTTCCGTATAGACTCTGTCCTTATGATAGCCCCTCAAAAAATTATCCAGTGGTGTTAATCACACGATCCACCTGGCCATTTAACAGCTGAATTTCGTGAAATTCTGCTATCAGCAAATTCAGTTCACAATGAATTGATGTGACAAATGGCACCGTCTTGTTGAAACCACATGTCAGTGATATCCATGACATCAAAGATTGAGTTGTTAACATCTCGCGATAGCATGATCCATTGATCGTTACCTCATCGTCGAAAAACAAGGCCCCATCACTCCTCCAAACTACGCAGGGCACTATACAGTGACAAATTGAGCATGCAAAGGCTTCTCAATAATCGCTCTACGATTTTCAGAAGCCCAAATGCGCCAATTTTGCTTGTTGACATACCTTGACAAGTGAAAATGGGCTTCGTCTGAAAAAATAATTTTTTCATAAAACCTACGGGTTGTCCCAGAATGAATTGAGCGAATCTACGGCGATGTAAATGATCGGTCGGCTTCAAATTAATCTTGTAAGGCTTAAAAGTCTAATGCTTATTCAAAATTTGCGTGTGGTCGTTTGGGATAACTCCAGTTGTAGAGAACATCGAGAAATTCACAAATTTGGATCTTCTTCCACTTTGTGGCTCACGGCTGCGATGTTTTCAGTTGAACGGCCCGGTCGAACACTCGTTGGTGTTGGCACATTTTGTACCGATCCCGTCAACTCAAATTTTGCTACCAAATTCTCAATAGTGATCTCAGAAGGTCTATTATGTTGTCCGAAAATATCACGAAATTTACGGAATATAATTTTAACAGAACCACCATTTCCATAGTGGGTTTTAATTACCTTGGATTCATTGTAAGAGCCAAAGCATCTACTACGAATATGTAAAAAAACCAACTGTCAATACTGTCATGTGGTAGGTGTGGTCACAATTAAAAAACAAAGTTTTTGTTGAGAGACCCTTCACTTTTATAACTTCTTTAGCCACTTACACTGCGAATATCAACGCCAGACCTGTTCTTTTTCAGCCATTGTCATTTGCATATGTTTACTACCAGTTTGCGCAAAATTTGTTGTATTCCAGCGTCATGGCAACACAATTATTCGCGCCCATTGATGTATAGCAACTCGGCGATGTTTCCGTGTTTTACGGCGTCATTGTTAGCCAGTAAAATCAAATTAAAGCTGCCTTAATGGCCGACTCGTTTATTCCACCAAGCACTGAAGCGTTGTTCCTCATATGAAAGTTGCATGCATGCTATGAACGCACGGATTCTGAAAAATATGATTCGGGAGAGTGGAATATTAATTATTCGGTTGATCGAGCGACTAGTGAATTCTTATCTCTGGGTCTCACTACAGAAAATCAGACCGTGCCTTATTTTGCCGATGAAGACCCAATGAATATTGGATGAAAAACTTTGATGAAGTATCCCTGGTTAATCTCCATCCGTATACACGATTACGAACCCTTTTATATTTTCGGATTGGACCACTCTAGTGTCGCAATCTGCCAAGTGACAGTTCTATCGTAAAGCTTGACATTTTTGAAGTTATATATAGTCTGAACGTTTTAACATACGAGCGCCACTTACGTTCAGAGATTCTAAACTTTAATTTTTAAAAAGTTTCTTTGACTATTGTACAAAGCGGACAATGTTAAAGTCACAACAATGGAAACAATAATGCCTTAACTAACAGAGAACTAGTCTAGAGGTAGCATAGTACCTCCCTTCCTATTTAGGTGAATTCCTAGAATCCTAGAATCATGGAAATATGATATACTGGGATAGCAACGTATAATATATACATATTGGAGGATTCTAATATGTAACTTGCCGTTTATGTTGTTTACAGTCACTCATAAGATTCATCTCGCCCAAAAAATGGAATCAAATCGTGAACATTCTCGTGCGATTATTTTTTACAAGTTTCGACGTGTATTAACTCAACAACAGTGCATCTGTTGCGATATTCTCGCAACAAAGGACACTTCTGGAAATTTAGAGCCGCGCCCGTTACTTCCAAGAATGCTTTCTATCGGACGGAATTTTTGGGAATCCCTAAGCTCAGCAGGTACTTCCTTCGACCTCTCTCAATTATTCAAGAACCTTCTCTCAGTAAAGTGCTAGTTTGGCCGCCAGCATGGTGAGTTCTACTTTACCAGTTAGTTTTCAGCAGCGAATAACGTGTAAACTCTAAAAGTTCCTCGTAGTTTAATATCATCTCTCTGTTATACATTTCCTCCAGTTAGATACCCTAGTACATTGTGAATCTGAGTTATTCTGCTGCAATTCTCCCAAGTGAAACGAGAAAGTCGTGATTTGTGAGTCTGTGAAGCAGTTGCATATTGCCAAACCGCAATTTGTTAGTGGAAGTTGCAACGATTTGCACGCCACTGACATTATTCTATACGCGCACCTGAATGATCGTTGAAATTTGAGCTACTTCTCCTGCAACAGAGTATAGATGTGTTCTAAGCCGGTTATCTGTAACCGCGAAGCTAACCTCAAACTGTCAGCGTAGTTTTTTTTCTCTCTGTCGAGATCAGATGCCGATCATCTCTGTGTAATTATTGAAATCAATATCTAAAAGTCACTTTTTTGGGTCGGAGTTTTGCGAGAAATACATAACTGTTCTCGGTAAGTGTTTATTTCCTCCCAGGAACCGAAATTTTAGTTCTTTTTGTTTTAACATGAGAGCACATTTTTGCATTGATTGCTTCCAATGATTCCCACAACATGACTTTTATCGGTTTAATTTGTTAAGATAATGTAATTTTACTATGATTTGTTCAGTATTTGTCTAAAAGAGATCGAAAAGGAGCTTTGTTATACATGCACTTGCACTTTCTAATGTTCTTTCGTTCAGTCTAATATAGCTCCTCCCTGGGGGCCAAATTATATTTTATTACGAGGCCAAAGACATATGCTAGTTCAAGATTGAGATGCACTCCACAATGAGAGATTAAATCATATGCAGTCCCTAGTTCGAGCAATACATAATTGGGGCTTGTGGCCTAACCACCTGGCCATGGAGCATATTCTTCAACTGGAATGAAAATCGGAGTTATCGAGTTGCTCTCTGGAACATCTGTGTGGAAACTATAGAAACCGTTTCTGGTCAACTGGCAGGCCATACCCTCTGGGACTTTATTTTGTACCTGGGAGCTGCGAGGAAGCTATCGACTCAAATTACCTTAAGATAAGTCTCTCGTGTTCTGTCTTACTTGGGAGATTGGACACTCCCTAAAATTGTTATCTGTGAATTGTATTTATACACCTCAATATATATGTCAAGAACCGAGAGAAGTTTTGTTGCTGGGATAATTGAGCCCACCCTGAGAGAATTAAGAGTAGAGTCTCATACTCATTATTTAAAGTGGCACTTTGTCATGTTACAAAGTTTCATCCAAGGTACCTGCACCTTATTTTGGAGCTTACTTTACTTTACTCACAGAAAACCATTTCACTTGGTTTTCTCTATTTTTGGTATATTCATCTCATTAGTCCCTCATATAAATCGATAGTTTAGTTTGAGTACTTTTTGTTTAATTCATGTATATGTTAAATTTTATGAAGATGAATATATGTTATGTTCAACGATGGAAGCAGAGCTGTGGTGAATTTCATATCAGGAAAATAAGGTGAGATCTTTCTATTGTTTAGTCTTACCAGAAGTGCCCAAGATTGAGCAAAGAAGTTCAAATCCTTGGATTTTGAGGAAATTTAAAAACTC
The DNA here is from genome assembly GCA_030674115.1 of Micraspis discolor. NCBI lineage: Eukaryota > Metazoa > Arthropoda > Insecta > Coleoptera > Coccinellidae > Micraspis > Micraspis discolor. The sequence continues at coordinate 5,173 of JARTUT010000958.1, read as the reverse complement.
TTCTCTGTGAATATATACTCTCAAGTGCCAAACCTTGTTAATTCTTCTTATCTGTAAATACATAATTTTGTTACAACTACCAACTTGTTTTATTCACATTGCAGACATTTTTTCTACCAAAGATAATTTTTGGATCTACTCTTAGAGTATAACCAGCGACTCAGGAAGTGCGCTTCTCTCCATTAAGCAGGTGATCATTATTACTCCTAATTTTGTACCCGCACAGCATCGATGAACTTAATTCGATTTTTGGCGATGAAGCTCCATCAAGGACCTGTGTTTATCGATGGTTTGGTGTATTCAACCGAGGTCCCAGTTCACTCCAAGACGAATTTCGTGAAAGTCATCCAAAATCAGTTTTTGTTCCGAAAACTATTGATGCTGTGCGCCAACTGATATTGGAAGATCGTCATGTGACCTATTATGAGATTGAGACAACCTAAGCTTTTGGTGGGACCAGCATACATATAATATTGCATGAACATTTGATCGTCAAAAAATTTGATGGCGTTGGATCAAAAACATTTTGTCAATCGCTCAAAAAATACGATCGCGGTGCATCGAAGTATTTCTATCACATCGTGACAGGTGATGAATCGTGGATTTGCCTCTATAAGCCCGAAAGTAAGCAGCAGTCAACTCTTTGGGTGTTTCAAGATGAACAAAATCCAACAAAAGTTGCTCGCGCACGAAGCACTTTTCCAAGCAAAGGATCCAATGATTTTTTCGAAAAAACTCGGCAATCAATTCCTAGTTATACACAACCCTTTGTTTGCCATTTGTCTTCCATCAGGAAAAACAACCACCGAAGACGGATCACCCTTCAGCACGACAATGCGAGCTCGAACACATTGGCTTGAACAACTTGTTTTGTGCACTCAAAACATCGATTTGATGAGTCATCGCCGTATAATCCTGACTTGGAACCGAATGACTTCTTTTCGTTATCGTACGTAAAAAATAAAATGAGAGGTCAACGTTTTTCGACACCTGCAGAAAAGATTGATGCGTTCAAATGCATATTTTGGAGATACCTCAATCAGAGTAACAAAAGTGCTTCGACAACACAATGCAAAAGTGTATAGACCTTAATGGGGAATATTTTGACAAAATATAATAGTTATTTGATCAACTAGTTTATTAATGATAGCGATTAATGGTCGAGATATTTTAACACGTGAGCGGAGCGAGCGGGTTAATGTTCGAGACCATCAATCGCTAAATTAAAATGTGAATTTCTTAACGGCAGGTTCGTCTATTGTTGGGAGCACAATATTTGGCTTTCAAGCCACACAATTATACAGGGTGGCAATTTGAAAACCAAATAGACGAGATTACAGACGAAATAAGTTTTTTCAATAGAAATGCTCGGACAAGTCGATTTCTGTTTCGAGGGGGACAACTTAAGATGTAGGTTACGGACGCATAGCTCTTCAACCCTTGCTGCTACAACCCCCACTCCCAATTTTTGAATAGTGAAGATGGGATGAGTGATATCTCAATTCAAAGGTATTTTTATACTGATTTCAGCACAGTAATTGCTATTTCATTTTATGCATTAATTGTCGAAATATTCTTAAATAAGTATTTGAAAATGAAGTGGTGTTTTCATGGCACTTGTAGTGTTTTTTTGTGAAAAATCGACATTTTGAGCTTCAAAACAACATGTTTATCTAAATGTAGTTGATTGAAGAATTCTGCGGTTCTATTCGCACATTGATTATTTGCAAAAAAAAGTGAAATTATTTCCACCTGCTCTGCAATTGAATAAACCATGTCGAACAATGAATTAGAACACATAAAAGTCTCGATTCAAAACTAAGAATAATTCACATGTCAAAGAACCAGTAATCCAACTTATGGCCGGTTTCTGAAGTCAAAATAAACTCAGTTTATCTATTCGAGAAAGTTAAACGAGAGATAACTGTCGAATTGGGTTTCTGACTACCGCGCCGACAGATAAACTACACATAAACTCCATTAATCTTAACTCTTCCCGATGACGGGTTATCTCGACGTTAACTAGTGAATGTTTACATGACAATTCCAAGATAACCTCAAAGTTATCTCTGAAAATTCGAAAATTCAAGTTCATATATAACTGAAACATGGAATTGACAAAAGAAATATTTTCAAGTTCCTCATCAGATGAAGAAATTCTGTAATTCATCAATAATACCTATAGCAATACCTCGACAGATAAGGATTCGCAGATCTCCGATGGAAATCATTCAGATGAAGAGTTTAGGTAAAGTACTAACAGTAAACATTACTTATTTGTTTATGAAAGAGTCTTGGATGTTTTCTATTAGAATTATTCTCTTAATATGATATTGATTCTTCAAATTTTTTAGGCAAAGATACCGACTGAACAGTGGGATATTTATGTGATGAACTGAATCCAGTTATATCCCAGACATCTCAGAGAAAAGTGGCATTATCTGTTTTAGAACAGGTGTGCATTGCTCTACGATACTATGCCACAGGCACTTTTTAAATTGTTATAGGTGATGATATCAATGTTCAAAAATCAACAGTATCTAGAGTTATTTTCAATGTGAGCAAGAAAATAGCCATACTATCTGAAAGATTTATATGTATGCCAAAAGATGATACCGAAATTCTAGAAACTGAGACAGGCTTCTATAACATAGCAGAGCTTTCCAAATGTACTTGGTTGCATTGATTGAGTCAATACATGCTACTGTCGAAGGAAATGCATTCAGAAGATTAATAGCAATTCAATATTTCAGGTGAGTGGGATGGTATAAACAGGTATTCTCTTCAAATTTCTTAATTTTATTCGTATTTAAGCTTCTCATTTTGTGAAGTCATCTGAGATACAAATATTCAAATTGGTACAATGGTATGAAATTATTACCTTTATTAATGAGGAGAAATGCCATAATTAGTAGGAAAAAATATATGTATATTTTATAGCAAAACATGTGTGATAGCCAAGGGGAATTCTTAACTGAAAGCTTGTTTTTGCAACTCAGATAACGTCACTTTGTGTGAGAGAAACGTCAGAACGTTCTATCTATCTGCAAGATGTAAGAGAATACCTGTGTTTTTAATCAAGGGGTAAATGAGAGAACTTTTAATTTAAGTTATTTATTTTTCCTATAACTTTTTTTTCATCACTTCTAAACGCAATTTCGCCTCTTCTATTTCTATTAAATTCAAGGTAAGTTCTGCCTCCACCAACTGTTCCCCCTTTGTCAAATAGAATTCCTCTTTCTTGGCCTTCAGATATTCGAAATCAACTCAACATTTTTTCTGTTAATAAGTCCTCATTGGCCTGCTTTGTATTTTCTTTTGATAATTGTGTTTGTTGTTATAATGAGGGCTTTTTTTTTGCAGTTAACCCTAATCGACTAGATGCTGGTCTTTTTCACCTGGTCGCCTTCTAGGAGTTTCAGGAGTCACCAGAGGACTATTATGTGAAGAGGGTTCTTCCTGTGAGAGAATTACCACCTCAGAGAAAATTCAGTTCCATATCTGCAATGTATTTTAGTCGAATAAATACCTTTTGTATTATGGTTACCTGTTTGATTGGAATATCTCAAAAAGTCCCTCCACCAGTTTTGTATCTTTCACACTGCAAATCGACAGAAATTATGAAAATAATAAAATCCTCTTGCTTGTGTTTAACTATGTACTTGAAATTTGATTTTACCTACTTTGTCGTCGGCGAATTTTTTTCGCTTTTTCTTTATATTATCATATAAAGCACGCAGCTCTTTCTCGCTCCGCGAACCAGTGTCTCCAGCGGCGTTCGAATTTTATTCTATAATCTGCAAGGCTTGTTTTTTCAAATTACTGGCATCCGTCTTTTTATTGTCGATAGTACCTATAGAATCTTTAGCAATGTCCAATAACAATATTTTTCACGCTCAGAGAAATTTCTAGCCCTTTGTCGACTCATTTTGTTGCGTAATTGTTTTTCGTTTGTTTTTGAATTTGAATTCTCAATCTTCGACGCCAAAGAACGTGACAGAATGTTGAATCCATCTCTTGCTTCTGTGTTCTGCTTTCGATACGATTAGTGAATACGAGTTTATTCCATACAGGATTATAAGAGAATGATTATTTTATAGTTCTGATTAGTCTCTCTTCGAAATTATATTGAATGTTTAAAAATATGACAGGCTTGATTACAGTGACATCTATTATTGCTTCCATGAACTAACTATACTGTCGATACCGTGGAGTTATCCATTCGATAGCTAACCGAAGCATAAATTTGACATCAGAAACCCGTGCGGCGTTTATCGAGCCGATTAATATTAACCACAGTTAACGGCTGGATAACTATCTGACGTTTATCTCTCGAGTTCAGAAACCGGCCATTAATGATCTGTTCGTAATGAATAAAATATTATCGATTCTCATTTTTTGAAAAAGATATGAATTAAATAATCAACAAAATGAAAACGGAAATCGTTTCTCGAATTGGGACTGGACTATTTCTGTATCATTATTAATGATTTTCTTACCTGGTAATGATAGAGATATGTACGTATTTAGACTTTTTGGAAATCTCCAATCTTCCATCTTGATCTATCAATCAAGTGTTACTGCATGTTATTAGAAATACTGCAGATTATATCGAAGATGATTTAGATTGAATTTCAGCAAGATTGAGCTCCTTCGCAATAAGCTTTGTTTGTTCGACATCTTGATTAAAGATTTCTATGTCAGTGGATTGGAGGAAGGAAGCCACAGTCATGGTTGTTTTGTTAAGAATATTTCGAGAACTAATGCATAAAATGAAAAAACAATTTCTGTGCTGAAATCAGTATAAAAATACCTTTCAAATGAGGTATCATTCATCCCATCTTCCCTATTCAAAAATTGGGGGTGGGGGTTGTAGCAGAAAGGGTTGAAGAGCTATGCGTCCGTAACCTACATCTTAAGTTGTGCATTTCTATCGAAAAAAATTATTTCGTCTGTAATCTCGTCTGTTTCAAATAGCCACTCTGTATAAGAAACTCGTTCTGGAAGCAGGTTATTTTGGAAGCAAAATACGATTTCTAAGATGAAATCGAAAATCTCGTAATTGTTTTGTAGTGTTTTCACGTGAGAAAATTTTGTTGGAAACACTAGCGAGAATTCAATTATTGCGTATTAATTTCAAACTACTCGTACGTGTGACATCTTAAAGAGGCAG